>JAZHYW010005025.1:0-115562 GCA_037355805.1 Ixodes ricinus
TTTGTCTACTGATAACGCAGCACAGCATTTCATGCAAGTACGCGAACGCCATGTTGACGTAACGACTTGTTGGAATCGTAGAAGTTTAATGGGAACCGGCTTCTTTCAAACCACTGGAACGCGTCACGGGAACTTGTTCAGGGGCGGAGAAGAATCCAGCGGCTGAGTGTTTTCTTCCTGTTTTGAAGGAACGCGTGCAGCGCTGCATTTCAGCCAGTATTTCAAGATGGCGACCCTTCCCCGGATTACCCGTGTGACGGTGAACGCTCGAGTAATGATCAGTGCCGGGTGCAGTCCGGGAGCTCATATTCTTCGCGGCATGCCGATGCGGGCGGTTCAACCTTCTGAGGGCTCGCTAAACAGTTGCAGCAATCTGTCTTGCGTTGTCCATCGGGGTAGAGTAGAGGAAATGCTTCGCCTTCACCGCAAGTCGTGGCGCGGACGACGCTATAAGCGTGTGGGGCCAACAACAAACAGCGCCATAAGTTGCAACTTTTAAGTGGCTGTAATCTTTTCTATGTTTGAGTGTTCTATCACTAGTTAAAACTACTCAGGTGAAATAAGTGCGCCGTCGCCCTTTCGTTTTTAGTCTGTTCTTCCAGCCCGGCAATTGCCTCTATACATTAGGTACGAGACGAAGCGTGCCGCCACGCCACGGTAACATACAAATCACTGGGGATTTAGGTACCCTCGGATTAAACGGCAGTGCCCATCCGATCCTTCTTTCTGTATTCGTTTGCTTCTTCGTGTCATTGTACTCGTGTTTGTTTTTTTTTTGCATCATATCAAGTTGCCTTATGGATTGCAAAAATTTAATCAAACACACGGTTGAAAAAAAGAAATTTAAAACCAGAAAATAATCCTAAAATATTAAGAAGCAGACCTACTTATATAAACAAAAATAAAAATAAAGGCATAGATGTGCGATATCTGGCAGCCAATGCCTTCAACATCAGTTTAACTTTCTTTGATGCAAACTTTCTTGATATTAAAGCAGAGTCGATTTTGAGAGTTAGAAGTAAAGGTTCAACGATAAAATTTCTAGTCATAAATATCAACAAAACGTAGCATCAAAATAAGTAAAACCGAGGAGAGAAGCTACGGCAAAACAAAGGAATCGCCACAAACCAGTTTACGGCGCGGGAACAACAGGTCGCTTCTTATAAATGAATAAAACACTGCTAATATCTTCATGTATTATATCGTTAAATGCCGAAGAAGGGACAAACCTTCGCAAACATAAGGCTTTCGAGAACCTCTTCTTTCAGCGGCTATCGCCAAGCCAACAGATCCCGGCAAGAAAAAGAATACGTGTAATAAATCAGATTTTTTTCTCTGCTTACTACCGCAGTTACATAAATTATCGAGACTAGCATTTATATGTCAAGACAATCGAAATATATATTCTAAGAAAATACTTGAGACTGCAATTTTACAGTGAAAGAGCTTGATGAAAACGCATAAGTAAAGCACTGGTTGTTGCCCACGCTCCTCTGCAACCCCCCAAATTCCCAGAAAAAAAATAATACATATAGATAAAAAATGCATACAGAAACGTACCAGGGAAACGCTACACTACAAGTGTGGGCGAGAAGCCCAGAGATCTCTAAGACAATTGCTGTAACGCGACTTTCCTTTTTTGTTGTAGCTCCGGCGAAAATGCGGCCGCAGGGCGGCCATCTTGTGTCGCAAATAAGCTCCGCCTGGTAAAAGTGGCTGAGGCTGGTGGCGGCAGGGTGCTGGAAGGCACGTTTCCGCTCGTTCAGCCGTCGTTTGCCGAATTGGCTTTTTTTAAACCTGATGTAAACGGTCGTAGATGCATTTAGGAACAAGTAAAAAGACAACTCTTTTGCAAATTATAGTATGAACGTACAGTAACATGTCTCCAGCGCACCGCTGCCGCCTAGCCTCCGCAACGTCGCCCGCAACTTTCACCCGGCTGATTTTTTGGTGGCCCAAGTTGGCCGTCCGACGAAGGCTGCATTCCCGCAGCGGAAAGGAAGCGCATGATCCAGCAATCGTCATAGCACCTCAGTGGGCAGACTACTATTGTAAGTACTATCATGCATATCAAAGATTCAAATATCCCCCCCGCCTTCCCCAAGCCCAAACATATATGGTAAATCTCACAACAAAGATGTTTTCTTGCCTTTCACATAAATGCCAGCCTTGCAGGCCTGCACAGAGGAGTCATAGTAAGCGAACTGTGGATTTGGTTGATCGTCACAACTAGTGCACACAGCTGGTAGTTCTGCAGTTCCTTATTCCTAACATTCAAACATTTATTTTAAAATCGAAACATTAACCACGTAATTGTGTATAAAAACGAACGTGCCCACATAAAGTCTACACTCACGGGTAACAATCAATTTATTGATCCCGTTATGGTGAATTGTATCTCCGATATTAGAAGCGTTTATCTATCATAGTCCCTTTCCCCTGATGTGAGCCTTGTATTAGGAACACGCAGTTTTATGTCTTCGGTTTGCACCCCCCCCCCCCACCATGTATCTCGGAGATCAAATCGACTCCCTTTCCAACAACACCAAGCAATACAGAAAGATATAAATAAACATAAAAGAGACGCTTAGATGTGTAGTCCCCAACGAACTATTTAGCCTGCTCCAATATTTGCAGGTCCGTTAGCTTCTGGTCATAAAACAGCGGTGCGAGAAAAACAAATATTGCTGATTTCCACGCAGGTCATAACGCTTTGGCACCACGTACAACAGAAAAATGGGAGCCTATGGCGCCAAAATCTCCTTTTTTTTTCTGGCAATAAAGGTTGGGTACAGTTTGTGGCCGGCTTTATTGCAGTGAAAAATGGTCCGGAAATGATTTCTCCGCTGTGTAACAATTGTGAGGACGTCGGTTGGTACTGTTTGTCGGGTTGATCTTGGTGAGCCTACGTTCTGGTGTAAAGAACTTAGGGAAAAAGAGTGGCAGAAGAAGAGAGAGGCGAGCCAAAATTATAAAAGAAGACTGACAGAGAGAGTGAAAAAGAAAATGAAACAAAAAGAGATTACGAGAAAAGTAGAAACATAGACTATAAAAAGAAAGGAAGAGAGAGAGGGAGGTGGGAGAGAAGGTGGGAATGCAGAGAGAGAATCAACCAGATGGCAAGGGGTTTTCGTAGATCGTTTCCCGCTGTCCCGCAGCGCCCTCACGACCTTTATAGTCGGAGTTTCACCCAGCCAAGGGCCATCGGCGCAGGCGCGACAGCGGCTCTTCGTTGCCGGAGGGCTTAGCTGGAGAGCAGTCCTACGGTAACTCCCTGTAGGGAGTTGCAGTAGGCGGGCCTGCTCTCCGCTACGGTATCCGTGAAGAAAGCGCCGCAGCTGCGCATCTGCCTTGTATCTGCATAGTTCCAAGGTCTTCTGGCGGATTACGGAGAGCGCTCATCCGGGTGCTTAGCGGGCTGCGAAAACAGGTCTACTGACATTCCCCCTTATACCCCAAGATGAGAATGAGAGGAAACCCCGAAAGAAGAGAGAAGGTTAAAAAACAGAGACGAGAGGTAGGGAAAGAAAAAGGCGAAAGAGTGTAAATAAAGAAAGGAACACAGAGAAAGCGCAGTATACGGAGGGAAAGGGAGAGAGAAACAAAGAACGATAGAGATCAATTTATGGAGAAAGATAGATCGAAGGCACAATGCACAGCACAATGGAGCGAAATTCGGAGAAGAAAGAGAGGGGAAAACGAGAAAGAGAGAGAGAGAGAGAAGGAGAGAGGAAGAAAAATATTTCTTGGGCGAAATTTTTGAATACGTGTATTTGTGTTTGCCGCTCATGCACTCAAACAAAGATTACGCAGTGTACACCTCTTCCTCTGTAAACACTACAAGCTCCGTTTATGTCCCCCAAATTAGGTCGCAATAGTAACATCCTCAAAGCCCTGTCGCTCGACGTCATCACGTGGAAAACAAGAAAGAAGCCCTCGGGACGTGGCCTCTGCAACGTATCCTTTTCGCTTAAAAACTGAAGCACAGTTTAGGCTCAAAGTCGGTTTCAGCTCGTCCATCATTTGTGCCACTGTACGAAAAAAAAATAGACTTTAATATAAAATTGCTTGGCCGAGTGCGTCACAGCAAAGCAGACAAGTGGAGCAACCATTTATTCTTACATTCAGGCCTTGTGTTTGCTGTATTCTTTTACATTATTATCGAACGGGGTCACCAAAAAGCCCATGTTTATAGGACACGAGAACATTGCTGAGTCGATAAAAAACAAAATTAATGTATGCGTACTGTAAAGTATACTGCATAATGTATGTATAAATATAATACATATACAAAAAAAACAAGTAAAAGGATACTCACAAAAAAGTAGACCACGAAATCAAGGCGCAACATGATGAGACTTGGAGATAACAATTTTGTATCTCTTAAATATGACATCCCAAACGCAAATCAGGATTGATTAATTGAATGAAGAATTCAACAATCAAAAAATAGGCCATAAAAAAAGCAAGTATTGAACGGAGTAGTTTAACCACTATTTATCGTTGTGATGCAAACGCAGTGGCATAAATGTCACTCTGCTTCTATATTTTACTCTTATCTTAATGTCTAGTTTCGCTAAGTCATTACCGTTACAAAAGGAAATGATTGATGAACGCTGTCTCTGAAATATGCCCGATATCAAGTCAGCCCCTTTATGTTATCTTTTTTTAGGGGCTTTGGGGGAGGGGGGGGGAGACATAAGCGCAAGCCGAAAGAAACGTTATCGCATTTAAAAACAGCACCTTTTATTCCGAGTGTATTCACACCAGCCTACGAGTATAAGTCGTGTTATCGCTGCAACGTAAAACGCATATTGTAACTTTTTATGTCTTATGCCTACAGCGTTGTCAAGCACACAGGTAGTTGTACACATTATGTTGCACTGTCTGTTTAAATTTAATCAACGAATAACGGGCAGGTTTGACTTGAGCGTTTAGGCACCGTAAGATCGCTTTGCCTATAGGTATGAAGCCACTGCTTCATTTCAAAGACGCGAAATGTATCCACTGAAATAAGTCTGTGTAACCTTGGCACTTCAGCCGAGCTGCACGCCGTGTAACTGCATGAACACACATTGGTACCTTGTGCACTGGCTAGGTGGCGGAAGCCGGCACCCGATGAAAAAAGGTTTCATAAGTTGTCATCTCTTCATTTATACAACTAGCGTCGCTTTCCCTTGATATATTTATAAGCAGATATGTTGGCGAATAATATTAGTTGGGAGCCTTTCCGAAACCATCCGGTATTAGCAGCAAAGCATGGCAATTGTAATTGCCACAAAAACTGCGCCTAAATAAAAAAACAAATAAACAAGAAAATATTTACTCTTTTTTTACTTGGCATCGTGTCGGACCGTACAACAAAAATTGAAAATCAGGAAGTAAACTTATTGTCCACTCTTTCGTTCTCTTTTGGTTAGACGACTCAAGGCCCCCGCCTTACGCGTTGTTTTTCGAAGAGGCTTTTTCTTGTCTGTGGTAACGTTACGGTTAACTTTATTAAAACTTTCGTTTGGGCTAGTCCGTCTACGGTAGGTATAAGGTTTACAAGCGCAGACAGTCAGCGACGATAGAAAATAACGCAAACAACAGGGACAGGCGCTACTCTCAACTGATTTATTGCAAGAACGTTCAACGCTTATATTTACAATTCATCTGCCCTTTACCAATCAAACAACGCCAACAGCCAATAAACACTCTACAGACACCCATCTATTTAAGTCACATCTTTACCTAGTAGGCTAACAGATGTCGCGCTGACGCACTTGTCATTTTTTCTTTTTAATACAGGAAGCCTCTATAATCTACCGCTCTGTTTTTTTTCTTTCGCTTTTTTCAAGAACGTCGTTGATGCCGAAGGCGGTTGGAAACCCACAGCGCTTACAATGCTCAGACAGATGTCCCCCCCCCCCGAATTGTTGCGTACAGATAGTTTGTGTTCTCTTGCCCTGTTTTATGTAACATTTCTTAGCGTCGTTGGACAAGCAGATTTCGGAAGGTCTAGCAGAAATACATATGGTAGAGGCGTCTAGGTGTGTTGACGATTTCCTTGTAATTTTAGATACTGATTTTAGTTTTGATGAAGTTGTTGTGAAAGTTGTCAGAACCTTCACAGAGGCATCAGAAGGTCTGAAGTTCTATTGGAAGATGCCAGATGACAAGCGCATCCAATTCTTATATCTTATTAATTTTTGTGGAGACCATTTTTGTTGGATGTATAAACCGCGGTCAAAGAAAAGCCTAGTGTCGTTTGACAGTGCTCAGTCTAAGCTCATTAAGCGGGGAATCTCTATAACCGGCCTTCAGGCAGCATTCGAAAAAGTTGTAATCACCAAACGTCAACTATCTTTGATATACAGATAAAACGGCTACGGAATGCAGGGTTCGCTTCAAAGCTGATTTCTAGTGTCTATGAAAGCCTGCTTCAAAAAATCAAACATAAAAATCAACAAAACGGTAGTATCACAAAAAAATGAGTACATGTCATTCCGTACATGCACAGAGTTTCACACAACATAAAAAAGATTGCCGGCAGATACAGTATTAACATTGTCTCTTGTGTGCCCTGCAAACTGGCTAAGATAATGTCCGATGATGACTAAAAAAGAAAGTTCTGTGCTCCAAGAAGATTGTGAGTCAATATACTGACTGTGTCAGTATATTGGCTTACATATAATGACTCTGTCAGTATTTTGGTATAATGTGATCTATGAAATACCGCTTAGTTGCGGGAAAGTTTATATGGGACAAACAGGACGCGCGTTTCAATGACAGGGCAAGAGAACACAAACTATCTGTACGCAACGATTCGGGGGGTCATCTGTCTGAGCAATGTAAGCGTTGTGGGTGCGAACCACTTTTGGAGTCAACCACGTTCTATAAAAAAAACGAAAGAAAAAACAGAGCGGGAGATTATAGATAAATTCTTGATTAAAAAGAATGACAAGTGCGTCAGCGCGCCGTCTGTTAGCCTGCTGGAGAAAGAAGTGACTTATCTAGATGGGTGTCTGTAAAGTGTTAATAGGCTGTTAGCGTTGTTTTATATGTAACGGGCATATGAGTTGTGCATATCAGCGTTGAACTGTATTGCAATAAATCAGTTGAGAGTAGCGCCTGTCCCTGTCGTTTGTGTTATTTCATATCGTCCCTCGTCTGTCCACGTTGTCTTTTTAAACCCTCAGTACAACTTCCGGTTAACCTTTTTATTGGTTCTTTTGAGATTTAACGGCTCCCTTGTTTTCAACCTCCAGCAATCTCAACTAATTGAATTATCTGACACCAAAAAATAGACCTTTGTCGATATTTGCTTCGTCCGATAAGCGTAAAAACTAGAAGCTGCCACAGAAGTAACACGCAGTTTGTAAACCTTATGCCTCGAAACATTCTGATTATATGTCAAGTGAAACTACTAAGCTGTTAATGTAGATATTTATTCACTGTTGCGTCGAAATTAAATAATGTAATTTTATATTTTTGGTACCTGAAAATAAAAATGGATTGCGCAAACGATAAAAAAACTACATAGTTAATCGTTTCACGGCATAAATAGTGTCTATTACCAGAACAACGCGGAAAATATATTCTGAATTTAGCGGTTTAAACCGTTTCGAACCAGTTCAAACCGGTTTGGACTGTTATTTTTGCTCACCGGAACTCAACCGGAACTGAACCAAAAGACGTGAACCCGAACCCGAACTGAACCGATAAAAATTTCGGTTCGACACTCTGGTTTAAGCTCACTATCCTGCTCTACAGTGTGACTTAGAATGCTGTCGTACTGATCCGACATTAGCTGAACTGATGTTTCGGTACACACAAGTGTGCACTTCAAGGTTAGAAGATCATCAAGTTTTCTGTTCTGGCATGCTAGCAGCACAGACATATCATACCCGTGTTTTTGTTTGCACCCTTTTAACGTCATCCTGCAAGTTGGCCATTTCCAACGTGGTACGGTACGTCCCTCTCTTCATTTTAAGCGTAGCTTCAGCCACACCCAGACATGCCCCAGAGTGGTACGAATATTCATACTTAGCACAAGAAATGGATGGTTCCTCATTGTTTATCACTACCTGACACATTTGACGCAGCGGTTCAGCCATCTAGACATATAATCGCGTGGCAGCTACAGACACTCGGGCGGCAGCAGCAGGAGCAGCGGCAGTGATACAAGACAATATCTGAGACCAACCTGCAAAAACATACATATGATATTATCTTCCTCCGTCACTCATCCCCACCGTTGCCAGAATGCCAGAGTCGCTGTAGGTTGTAGCTTTATAGGAAAGAATTCTACTTGACTGTGGACAGGTTCCAGCGCCGCCAGCGTGTCGTACTTGTCCTTGCCTGTAGGCCAAAAATCAGTACAATCGAAATGACCGCTGCGATAGGGCTTGCAAAGCCATATCGCAACGGTTAACGCGCACATACAAAAGGAAAAAAAAAGATGTAGATTTTATGTGTTGATTTCCGGTGACCAGCAATACTCGATTCCAACCATTATGAGCATATTCTAGAAAAAGAAGAAATCACCTGTTTTACGTTTCATCCAATAAAGATTAAGTGGAACGTAATGAAAAAGAAACATCGCGGGTAAGTAATGGCATTAGGTGCAGGGCTTAGGAACAGCTCAAATTGAGATGAGAAAACGGCGAGTTTCTGTCTGAGACGCACATCACTAGCGCAGATGTTCCAACTATATGTTCTCCAGGTGAGATGCGCAAATTAATCTATGCAAACAAATATTTAATTACAAACAATTATACAATGACCCGCAGCGTTTCCTATGTAATAGGCAAATACCCCAAAAGAGGATCACATTCTACAAAATACTTTGTATATAAAGCAATAGGACCCGTAAAGCTACAGGAAGAGTATACGTTAAAAACGCAATAATCGCAAAAACAAAAACATTCTGGAACACGCGTGTGGTAGGCGAGATAAACAATTCCGGCTTAGTTTATTTATTTTACATAAATATTTATACACACATTTTATTCACGACGAGCGAATGTCCTACTACGGAATCTGAAGGCAAGATCATACCAAAATTAATAGGGGCGATGCAACAGATTTTTGGTACTTTAACTCGAGCGCAAATATCCGGTTTATAAACGGATCCGCTCGACGTTAATGACCGTATGAAACAGCGTGCTTCGTTTTGTACACCTTGCACAAGAACGAACTTACCTGAGAAAAAATTAAATAAAGAACAAGAGCATTCAGCTCCTACGGAACTGCAGCGACGCCACCGGTCAACAAGCGGCACGCGTGATCGCACGGAGACAAGAGATGCGCATAGGTCGCGACGCCAACTGCCGCCATCGAACGAGCAGACGACGCCGAGAGCCATCGTGCAGCAGACAAGGACACGTGCGAGTTCCTTGCATTGTTATGGCTAGGCTGTTACTCGTCGCCTGTCAGCGTTGTCGAACGCTTGGCCGCTACCGCGCACGCTTCTCGAGCTCGAAAGGATCATCAAGCCCAAATCGAGTGCCGCGCATACTCGGCGTCCAGTCTATGAACCGCATTCGAATATCGTCATTGGAGCGTATGCGATCCGCCACGCTACGTGATCAAATCCCGTGCGAAACGGCGCTGTGTTGTTTGAAGACTGGTGGCGTCGCTGCGTTGTCCATAGGAGCTAAGCCTTTTCTATCTTTACTTTCGCAACAGATAAGTTCGTTCTTTGCAAATGGTGTTGCGAAAAAAGTGCATCCATCTGAGTGCCACTAGCTGCACAGTAATCGTAGCGCGATAGAGTTAAGAAACGAATTTTCCGGTCGAATATAGAGCTTGCACCGTCTCCTTGTTACGAATTGGTAGGCACAAACTTCCAACCGCCGTGAGCGCCCTGCAAAGCGTGCTTTGCCTCGAAAAGGGTAATCTTGTGGTGAAGCTATCTCGAGACAAAGCAGAATGCTGTAGCAGGCGGAGTTCGGTTTGCCGCATCTAAAGCACGGCTGCCTTTTACAGCGATAGCCGTTACGGGCTCTTCCCACCACTCGAAATGGCGTCCGTTGTCGTCGTAGTAGTCGTAGTTGTTGATGTTGTAGTTCGCGTAATAGGCCATAAGGCGTCCGTCGCAATATTGCCTACCGATCGAAAAAAAGTTCGAACCTGGGTCCGCTGCCCTGGCGTGTTGTACCAAGGTGCTACGCCACAAATTTGGCGATCCGCTTTATTATGCGTTTTTGTGTGGAACAAACATGAGTACGAGTTTCGACTACTGCCCGCTAGATGAGCCACAGTTGGTGTTACGTCGCGATAGAAAAAAGAATATATATACTACGTCATTCTTATCTAATCTTAAATTTGTTCGAATTGAAATGTTGAAATTAAAAACGTCAGTTTGGTGACGCAAGCCGCCGCTCATTAAAAAGGTTTCGCCGTATCCATCTATACAATGACACCTAGGAAGAAGGGCACGAGCATTTTGTCATCGTGTAGTACGTCCCTGAGTAGCCCCAACCGGCAAACGCTTTCAAACTCAACGCGAACACGGCGCAGAGCGGCAGACTTGAGTGTCTTATCGTCGCGCTTTTTGTGAGACGCTCAAAGATTCCGCGTCTCGCCGTTCGTTGTTGGGAGAACCGTAAGTTGCGTGCCCGTGAGAACGAAGCGCATTGAGCCAACGAGTTCGCCGTCACGTGTCACAGCTATCGGTGTGACTGCACTTCGAATTCGCGCAGTACTGCTCTTTTTACTTTTTAAGAGAAAGCCATCTGCGGCACTAAATGTATTGTAACATAAAAGGAACATAAAGCGAAACGAATAAAGACAATATAAAGATGTTAATGAATGTCGATGAACGTATTTCTCACCTCCATCGCCTATATCGCGCGTCGTTCACTCCCTCCGATAAGCCGTAAACTAGTTACGGTGAACTAGATGTTCAAACTCGGGACATTACAACAAAAGCTATCTCTTTCATAAACAAGACTGGAATAATATTCCTAAAATCGTATTAGCATAAAGTATAAAAAATGTGGAGACAATGGTTGAGCTCATGACGCTTTTTTTAATTCGAAATTCGATGAAATTTAACGAGACAGTTTACAATCAACGACAATGAAATACCACCGAGCAAGCTGTCTTGCTTTAACGTTTCCCTTTATTTTAACTTTCACCAAACTTGACAGAACATAAAAGGAATGGTTGCCTAGACTCTCCAGCCGCCGCCTACTCAACAAAACAAACAAAAAAATGCACCGGGAGACATTAACATTTACACAAACAAGTAGGCACAAAAGACGGTATACAGGACAGACGGGGAGAACGTAAACAAGCGGGAAGCTATGTGTGAACGAGAAAGAAAAACAAACCTATCCTGAATTTTAGAAGAAACAAAAGATATACATATACAACATAGGTTTGTAATATAAAAAAAAGTAATAAACTGAACTCTTTTGAAGTGAGACGAACAAGGAAAGCGTATTCAGATCTGACCTCGGTAAAGTTCGAAACACACAAAAGACGACCAAATGGCCGGGAAAAAAAAAGAGCCGAAAGGAGCAGCCAGCCGCAAACATGGCAGAGAATAGATAAACAAAAAAGACGTCTTCCAAAGTAAAGTAGCGCATCGTGTGAGAAAACAAATTCAGTGGGGGGCGGGAAGAAATGCACTGTTTGAATTGCTGGTCCCCTCCACCTACCTTCTCTGTTGTTCTTCGTAGCTACTTCAATCTCAAAAAGAGGCTCTTTTCTCGAACAGATGGCACCTGTCTCAATGTTTCTACACTAAGTTGCCTTTCTTTGATGCGCGCTCTTCTTGAACTCCATTGTTTTATGTATAGCGTTAAGAAGCAGCACTGTCGAAAACAAAAAGGAAAGGAGATGCGAGATAAAAACAAATGTCGAGCGTTGATACGTCACTCGAAAACCTACCGCATTCATTTTAGCGGAATCTCCTGGCTTCGTGAAGGTAAAAGGAGTTCACAAGACAGCGCGTCTTTTCAAATGGGTGCCAAACTTGGACGCGAGACGTTTTAAGTTAAGACAGCGCAAGTAATTATATAAAGCCAAAGTAATATAAATTAGAATATATACAAAGTAGACAAAAATGCAATCAAGATAACACAGTGTAACGAAAGAAGAAAGTAGACAGCGAGGTATACGACTTACGAAGTAAAGGATATACAAAGTAGATGACGAAACGGGATGCATTTAAAAAAAAAGACAACGTACAACGCTAACTATCTAAAAGACAAAGGATAAACACAGCACCCAACGAAGCAGACATCGTACAAGACAGACGGCGCGGGAAGTAGACAAAAAATAGTCAACGCCCGAAGCAAGCAAACCCAGTACGAAATGGTCAACGGAGACAAACAACCTTTTCCACGCAGGTAGCAGCATGCGTGTGTCTTCATTTGGCATTGCAGGTGACACAACCAGTTGCAATCGTCAAGGCCCCACAAAACGACAGGCGACAAATGCCAGCAAAAAACCTTGGGTTCGATTTTGTTAATCGCAAGAGCAAGACAGAGATCTAAATAGCCTCTTGCGTAGCGGGCGTGAAGAGCGTTCGCAGACGATTCCCCTGCTAACGGGAGCAAAGAACGCGGATCGTCTGTTACGAAACGTCATTCGCAGACGAAAATGAAACAGAGAAACGCCGTAAATCGTCTGATAACAAGCGGGGAAAAGTTGTCTGCTACAAATTGAGCACCACGGCGAAGTATGATCGATCGCAGGCTGAAATTGCGGTCATCTCCTATTTCATGTTGGAAGTCATTGACAACCCGCTCTTCGTTCTCAATTCTCAAGTTGTTTTGCTGCCGTAAACACGCTACATTGGCCAGTGGACGAAGGAGAACTAAGAAAATCACATTAGAGGCTGCGAGACCTATCGTTGTTCGCACGTTCGGGCAGACGTCCTCGCCAAAATATTGCACGGTTGTGAACTCGCAAACGCGTCAAAAATGTCACATCGCTTCATCACGCCCAAGTTGCGACGCCACGTCCAATCATCAATCGAAAACGCCCTCCCTCTCACTTTGATCTAAATCGTACTTCAGGTACCTTCTTCGCAAACCCAGTGGCTTTTTTTTTCTTCAAATGATCACATCTAGTCATGTTGTTATAAACATACAAGGAAGGCGAAAATTGTGTGGAACCTTTTCCTCGAACCAAAAGGGCACTGAATCAGCAGCATGATAAATTTAAATAAAATGCTCAAACAACTTTTTTACCATACTAAGTTCATACTAAGCTGACAAGGCAGCGGAGGACATACTCATACGATCAATTGATCGACGGTTTTGCATCACGTGATCCGCACTCTGCCCACACTGACGCCCAGAAACCAGGGGAAGCGATAAAAGGCAGAATATTGACTGGTCCGTCGAACACGTCGCTTCCGTTGCACCGTCAGCTTAGCAGTGAACTTCTCTTTTTTCCCGTAATTTCACACATGCCACTATGTTCTGTCGCCGTGCTCAGAATACCGTAAACACTTTATTTACTAAAGAAGAACCCTCCGCCCCCATTGTCGGCGAAAAAGGACGCCGCTTCTCAAGTAGAAGGAGCCACTAGGTAAATAAAACAATTTATACCCAGCACCGTCAGCTGGTCGGAAGCAGCATGAAACACAAAAATAATATAAAAGCAAATAATAAGAAAAAAGTGCATACACAGAATCGGGACATTTGACCATCAGCGTTAAGAAGAACACAAGATGCTTGGCAGAAATAACCAAAAAGCCGACACCCCCAGCGAGCGTGACCTGGTGCCAGAATCATCTGAATTAGGACCCAACAAAGCGCATCTAACTAACAGCGCCCCCAATTTCGCCGGTCCAAGAGTTGGGACACCGCAGCCTGCGCGCACCACCACAACGACACGCCAAAGACCGGAAAAGCGTCCCCGGAAAAAGGACCCTTCCCGACTTTTACTCTCTCACGATGTACACAATAGTAAACACCTTGTCGATTTGCCTCCTTGCAGGAGAATGTTTCCCCGAACACTGTCACACATTTAAACTTAGTCCTGTTCTTTCTTTAGGGATGTTTTTCCTCAACCAGTTCCTCGTCACCGGAATTTCTCCGAGGACAACTCACCAACAGACCCTGTGGAGAAAACCTTCTTGTTGACTTGCTTTCTCAAGCAGCGACGCTCAAACACTCTTCCCTAACCTTTACTTCTTTCTTAAATAAACATTTTAGACGTTTTTTTAGCAGCATTCCCGTGAACATCGTATCCTAAAATTTTCTTTCTTCAGGAGAGCTTTCTATAATCCTGCCACATTCGGTGAAGACGATTCAGCAGAAATTATTTCCGTACTGCCGCTCTCCAAATGTTGGCTCATTAACAGATTTCCTGAAATGTTTTTTTAAACTTGTTTTTAGCAGAGAACTATTTTTTTTGACCCCGCCCCCCAGACAATGAACCCAAAAAAAAAAGAGAAAGGGTTTCCCTCAATTCTCCCTTTCTCCCAATGCTGCAGTAGCAGACGTTCTGTTTTGGGCTTGACTGCTTCCTATTAAGAGAAGAGGGACTGGGAAGGGAAATGGACAGCGAAGGATGGGCGAGAGGAATCCTAATGCGGCACCTTTCTGCGTGACCGACGGCACACTGCAGCTTGGTTCTTTTCACCGCTTGGTTTTCCCATATCTTCGTTTCCTTTTGTTTCTTCTACGTCGAACTCGACGACTGCCGTAACTAACGAAAACTGCCGGACCCGCTCATTACGTGAGCTGACCTCGGATCGCTGTTTGCAAGATTAGGCACTCCGGTTTAGTCAGCACGAAAAGTGCTTATACATTTGAAGGGCGACTAACCGTACGTTGCTTTCACTTTCAGCGACAATGGTGACCATGTGCGTTCATGCGAGTTGTGCCCAATATTCGTCGCTGAGAAGTGCAAGCTAGTTTTAGGGATAAAAAAGATCATCAGTATTATAAAAGCGTCAATAAACATATGATGCTCGTGTTCATAAAGGACGTTTCTCAGAGCTAGCCATACTATAAACGTTTTCAGAATACTTAGTTGTTACTCTTCTCAACATGCTACCAAATGCATCTAAATTCAAAACAGCTATAGAGAACACAACAAAAAAATGTTTTGCCAAAAGCAGCATTCAAAGTTTCCCACTAGTAAATGTGGGGTGCCGTCCCATGTCAAAAAACTTGCAAGTGAAGCAGACAGGCAGTATATAAAACAGACTTTCGCGCATGTATGTCGTTGTGCCGGATCGAGCTTCTCCAGGATTAATATAACTCCGTCAAGCTTCTTGTAACCAGACGAAACACGTCGTAGTCCCCCCCCCCCCCCTCCAGTTGCAACATCCACCGCCACGTGTTCAGTGCAAAAAAAAAACTAAATTAAAACAAAAAAGTTATGTAGATAAATTTTACGAATTAAATTACTTTGCAAAGAAAAATATATTTGGCTAATAATCTGGGTCACATGCTCAGAAATGTCTATTAATTTGTAAAACAAGTTTTCATGCAAATTAGCGGCTATTCAAAATTCGTCGGAGAACAGAAAGTATACCTGACGATATAGTGTCTATTCATTGTCAATTTATGAGTAAAGTAAAACAAAACTGGGTAGGCACGATTGGAACCAGTTGCAAAGCGTTAAAGTAGCAGAAGCAGAAATCTAAACTGGTGCCTTTGGAACAGTCTAACAGACTCATGCTTTGCAATGATCTAGTTGTTTGCTGCAAAACGAAATCTAGTGGTAGACAAATAAAACAAAGAGTGCCCGATAGCTGGCCAAGCCTGACAAAATGTCGAAATTAAATGCGCGTAATAAAATATTAAAAAAAAGAGCGGGATGGCGTTTAGGTTTACTAACGCGAACAAAACTTGAAAATGCGATTTCTATTCGAGTATAAACTGTAAAAATACGGCACTGTATAGTGAGGCTTGTCTCCGGTTCAATAAGTTACGTCATACGTACTCGTGACAAGCTCCTTTGAGTAAACACAAACAAATGCATTAAAGCTCGAAAGAAAGAGTAGAAGGTGACAAAGGACCTAACATTAAATGGGAAAAAGAAAATCAATGGCGATAATAGAAACATTAGAGAAGTAAAGCATCAAACCTCCACGATAGTACAAGGGCGTAAGACAACAATGAAAAGACAAAACTAAAAAAACAATCATAACACAAATCTGAGAAATTTCCGCCCTCCCCCGGCGCGAAAAATTATAAAAAGATAACAAGACCAACTCGCGATAAAGGACAAGAACTCAATCTAGTCTATTCCCCTCAGAACAGACCGATCGGTTGTTACGGACCACAACATTACCGGCCTTGTTACGTCGCACGCAGTCCGTACCCGAAGCAAGAAGACACAATTTAATTTTTCAACACCCTCCTTTCTCTGTTCAATCCTAGGTCGCTCTTCACCACTCCCCGAAACAAAAATCCTCCCTCAACAAAAAAAATAAAATAATAATAATATGCCGCGTGTTACTCCGGAGAGTCCACCCCCCAAGAAAATGCTTTTGGACGTCCACCCGCGCTCGTAATCGCTCCCACGTGGCTTTCATTTGCGAGCTCGTCGATTCCACTGCCATGCTGTCCCCACTTTTCCCCCAACCTTCTTTCACGGCGTAGACCGATCTGGCTCACCCTAATTCGGGACCGCCTGCGTCAGTGGCGAACGACGCTGCCGGAGGGAGCTAGGACCCCGAGTCAATCCCGGAAATGTAAGGCTCGGCGACACTAGAGGTTTATTTATTTTTTTGTCTTAGTTACTTGTTGGAAGAGAAGAAATACAGCGAGTTTGGGGAAGGTTCGGTGTTCGTGTGGCTAATGATGCCTCGATGAACTAACGACATTTCCCCGTTGAACCTTTACCGAATGACCCGTTGCCCTTGACGTGTACCTTTTTTTATTGTTTATATCTTTGTTTTCTACCCAGTTTTCCTCATTTTCTTTTTCTTTCTTTTTAGATGAACGGCGTGAGGCCTTAAGGACTAACACATTTGGCACGCCTTGCGAAAATTGAATTGCAAACGTACTCATTTGAAATTAAAAACGCAAAATTAATTTCGCCAAAATTAGTATGCTAATTTTTTAAGGGCTCAGCTCGGAAGTAGGGAAACATTGCAAGTAAAATAAAATTAGAGGTCGTGTATTTACGGTGTCCTATACCAGCCTGTGTGTGTACTGTACTCTGGTTTGTAAATCGATCCCGGGTGGCTTTCGTGTTTTTTTTTCTTTTCATTCGGGTACACACCGAGGAGTACATAATTTAATTGAACATATACTGAAACGCGAAATTCGGCTTCATTCATGCTTTCTTTTGAGTTCCGTAACTACGTTGTTTCTTATTAGTATGTGTATAGTTTTGCATATCCCCTAATTCATGTCACATGTATACACTCTTGCTGAAACGAAGCATAGGCAACAACTAGTTAACCGTACAATCATAATTCTGCGTTGGTTTGTGTTGGAGTAGTTTGACTTAACTGATAACCTTCTAGACAGAGCTACAAAAGGTCACCGTCGGCCGATACTTCTGACCAACAGAACAAAGCAACAAGGCTTGTTCGCGACACTCTTGCGTTTATACTGTCGCGGATGGGATAGGATCGACAAGTCTAAAACCGAAAAGAAAGGTTTAATCGGCGAAATTGTACGAGAAACAAAACAAAGAAGGAACGTGGATAAAGCAGCAGCGAGCGTGGAAGGAGGCAGCATTGAGCGTCGACGCGTCGGCATGACAGCTGGCTTGGTGGGTTTCTTATCTTCTACACCCGTATCTTCAACACTCGGGAGACTGACTCGGCAAGGCCGTGTCAGCGTCTTTGTCGACTACGCTCGGATTCTCGAACATTCCAATTGAATGTCCGAATCATATTGGGCAAGAGTAAACGCGAATCTTCCAGCAGTACGGAGAAGCGTTCCTCTCGGCCATGCACGCGGTAACAGGCTATGGTCACACCAGACAAACATTCGTAAATGCATATTGCTACACCTGAGGAACACCGCGTTGGCACCTTTTTTATGCTCGGCGACAAGATGACACGTTTGTGATTGCAAACATACAAAACTGCTGAAGGCTTGACAAGAGCATATAGAGTTGAGAATTCTTTGGTTGCATGTTCGCCTAGTCTGACCACTCCATTGCGTGGTGGTGTCATTACGAAGCAAAGCAAGGCGAAATTGGTATACAGAAAAAACTCAATCATCATTCTTGTGGCTCCAGTACGTTCTTTGAAAGCAGTTGGTGAAAATTATGCGTGAGAAAAATTCTTAACGTGGAAGAAAGGTAAAAAACGAAGGCGAGCGAGTGAATATAATCCATAGTAACATTGTAACAGACTAATACTTTTGTAATGATCTAGTTGATTAGTGAAAAAAAAATCCAGCGGTAGCACAATAACAGAAAGACGTCCGATAGGTGGTCAACGACGCCCCTGACAAAATGTCGAGCTTAAATGCGCGTATTAAAATTTAAAAAAGAACAGGAGAGTGTGTGCGGTTACAAACGCGAAGAACACTTGAAAATGCGATTACCATGAGAAGTACAAACTTTAAAAATACGGCATGGTGTAGTGAGGCTTGTCTGGGTTCAATACATTATGCCATACGTTCACGTGACAGGTTTCCTTGAGCAAACACTAAAAATGGGGTAAAGCTCTAAAGAAAGAGTAGAAGATGACAAAGCACCGAATAGTACGTGGAAGAATGAAATCGACACCGATAATAGAAACATTCGAGAAGCAAAGTACAAAGGCGTAAGGCAAAAAAGAAAAAGAAAAACTAGAAAGAAAAAAAAATCATTATATAAATCTGAAACAAGATTGCCCCCCCCCCTCCTTTCCTCCCCGAAAGAAATATAATATTAGAAGACCGTTTTTTTTTCTTATTGTTCCTACGTCTCTGGGTTACTATGGATATCTTAACAGGGCTAGTATTCTCAACATCATATCGCCTTCGGAACTTTCTTAAATCGTTCAGGACACGCCATGCCCTGAGTTTGATAAGCTTCCGGTGGATATACACAGTCGAGGAAACGGTTGGACGAGTCAATGAGTGTCAGGAGCTCTCGACAGCCCTAAAACCTCGTCGCCAAGAAAACCACAACGGTAAGATAAGAGAATATCTACAACCAGCAATGTATCTTACATATTACATCACTTCCGACCATAGCCAATACGGCTACAGACGTTTTATATTTTCTGACATTTCTCAGTTACGTAGGTTCTGTATCATGTATGCATGACCAAAAAATAATAAAACATTTCAACCTAGAATATGCAAGAAAATAGAGGTGACGCAAAACAAGAATGTGTGACAATCACGGATTTTGTGTAATCACCTTCCACCGGCGTGAAAATATCAAAACGATAATTTACGGCATACCAGATGTGACGCCATTCAAGATGGCCGCGCCCTTGTGGAAAAGGTGTATACGATGAAAACGATCAAGCAGCGTCAAAAAGTGCATCGTCACGCAACTCGTCGTTTTTCTGCGCTTAGTATCGCCGGCTAATCCTCTCACGCAATAAAAAAAGAAACCTCAGTATCACACAAAATTTACTGTTTGTGATTGGTTTTAGAAGGTGATAGCAAAAGGAGAAAAAGGATGAGCGCCTGGACGTTGCACCTTTGGCGCTTTTGATTGGCTTCGTCGAATGGCAGCCTAGGCTGAAGTCGGGCATTTTGTGAGTCGGAGTATAGACCTTTGCATCGCTTATCACCAGGGCTAAAAATACTGAGTCACTGAGCTGCGGACGCGTGCGCAGCGTCTGATATAGCGCACAGCAGAGCAAGAGTGTATGCTCAGAAGAGCATTCCACAGCCCAGCAGACAAAGATGGCTGCGCGCAGGGAGTTTTTTGCAAAGGGCAATACGGAGTGCAAGTTCGTCTGCTTTTTCCACAGGGGTTGCGATGATGTCAGAACACCGAGCTCGTATTGGTTGATTGAAAAAAATAGTGGGTAGAGCTCAAGGCACCTTGCATTGACATCTACCCACTACTCTTTCAATCACAGCCAATCAGAGCTCGGCGTCGTTCTGAAGTCACCGCAACTCTTCCGAAAAAGCAGACAAATTTGCGCTCCTCATAGGAGCATAATCGGCACTGCTGCGAAGTACACAGCAAAAATCGAAGGGAGAAGTGCCCCTGTGAAGATGTTGTGGATGAGAGGCACAGCAAAAGCAAAGTATCAGCTGGTCCAAAATAAAAAAAATGTAATTCGTGGTGGAAAAACAGTTTAGTGCAACGTAAAATACGAAAACTGCGAACGACAATTCAAAAACAAAGAAGCGATGCACCAACGAAATGTGAACCAGACGTTGATAATCCATGAACAACCGGTTTTTGTTTTTATTTCTGACTTGGGCTTCGGTGATATAACCTGGAGGAAGCCCGTTCTACAAAAGGGAAATCCATTTAAACGTTTTAGAAACGCTTCCTCGGGTCTGACTTCGCCAATGTTGAGAGCAGCGATAACACGGGCTGCTCTTTTGCTTTGTTTCGTTTCTCCTCTAATGCTGTTAAAGGCGTAATGCGCGGTTAGATTCCTTCGTTGGAAATTTTTCGAAACACTTGGAGTGTCTATGTGTGTTTGCGTGTGTGCGCGCGTCTGTGTGTGTGTGCCTGTGCGTGCGTGAGTTCGGGTGAGTGTGGGTGTGTGTGAGCTCGATTGTGTGCGGATGTTCGTGCTTGGGTTTATCTGTGTGTCTGCGTGCGTATGTATGATCGTGTGTGTGCTTGCTTGCGGACGCGCTGGAGTTTGTGTGTGTGCGTTTGTGCGTATGTGTCCTTGCGTGCGTGTGTGTCTGTTTTCGGGCGTGCGTACGCGTGCGTGTTTGTGTGTGTGTGCGTGCGTGTGCTATAGTGCATGGGTGTGTGTGCGTATGTTTGTATGCTTGTGAGCAGTGCGTGCTTGTGTGCGTGCGAGCGTGTGCTTATTTGAATGCGCGCGTTAGCGCGTGTATATTTGCCGCGCACGTGTGTTCGGGCATGCGTGCATGTGTGTGGCGCGGACGTGTGGTCGCGTGTGAGTGTGCATGTGTGTGCACGTCCGCGCGCGCGTGTGTGAGCATCCTCATTGTCATCAACCCGTATTTCCCCAGGCCGGTGATGACAACGCAAGATCGGCGTCGTGTGGCTCTTTCAGAATAACCACACCAAGTGAGCGCCCCTAGAGTCGCTGAGAGCTTAAATATTATGTTCTCGTTTCTGGATTCTTCATTTGCCCTTTAGTATTCTTATCGGCGAAGTCCCCCTTTTACTAGCAGCGGGGTGATAAGATGCACGGTACAAGCCACACCCTACGTTTCTAAGTCGTCGGTGACCATAACGTTTGCTTCACTTTTTTGACGCGAAAGCGTTATATAGCATCGTGTCGCAGAAAAGCCGACGTCGGCGTCGGCGTCGGCGTCGGTGGCGTTGTGACGGGAAACGCCTGGTCGCAACGTCACAACCACGTGACCTCGCGCGGGAATTTTCAACAACCCACAACGCACACGTGAAACGTAACGTCACGCGTGGAATGAAAGTGATTGAAAACGTGACGTGTAATGCGAATTGAAGGTCGCCGCTTGTCGCCAATGATTTCACTTCATAAAGTAGTTTATTTGTTAACACTTTCATGACGACTTTGGTACCAGCCTGGTGAGCCTTTTTCTCCATTTTTGTATGAAAGTATTTTAATAAGAGCCATGTGCCAAGTTCAAACTTTTGCCGCAAATCAGACACACACACAAAAGATACCGGGCTGGGAGATATGCTTCCCATGGTCTTCCAGCAGCTGCTCAAAAATAGTAAAACAATTTATTTTATTGTTGAAAGAGAAACTGTACGAGCTGAAGATCAGTTTGTCTGCTACTTAATGTACTCTTCTTTCTTGAAGCCATCTAGAAACAAAACGATTTTTTTTTTTTAAGAACTGAAGATCAAACGCTGCGCGGGAGAGATACGCCACTTGGCCACGGCGACCATACTTCCACTTCGACAAATACAGAGAAAGTTGCTTGCGGATCATGTGCTTTCAAAATATTTCAATTCATTCGATTCCTCAGAGCGCCTGATTTGTAAGTTGGAAGGTTACATAGTTTGTGAAACTCTGATCATCAGCAAACACCGGTCAGCAAGCACCGTCACCCTGAGGTTTTGCCATCCACGATCTTGGCCTCGTGCTCTAAGATAGAGCAACAGCTGGGAGCAATCATCGACAGAGAACGTCTTCGGTGCCGCTTGAAAGCTTAAGATCCCGTCTCCCCAAGTCTCCATCGGACTTTAGTGGGCACGGCGCTTCTGCCATGAGAGCATCCAGCTGACATGTCCTACTGCCATGTCTTGTCCAAGTCAGTAAAGATAGAGGGTTATCAGAGCTATTTTGTAGAATTGAGTTTCCTGCCCTGCCCACGAGTGTTTTTGCAATGCGTATGTGAATGCTTCGCTGTTAGTAGACTGTTTGTTGGACTTTCTGGTGATATTGAATTAAACCCGTGCCCCGAAGAGGAGACTATGGAAATGCTAAAGCATATATTGGAAAAAAAAATAGACTTAAATAGGCAAAATGACATTAAAGAGTTCAAAACCGACAACCTTAATGTAAACAAGACACTCAAGAGCATTGAAGATAGGCCAAGCGGGTCCCAAGTACAAGGTTACCGAAAATGGAAACAAAAATTCGTAAATCGAAAAGCGAACTACGGTTGCTATAGGTCACTATTGTACACCAACACAAAGAGGCTTGTTGAATTCAAAGATTGATTCTTCCGGAACAGCCTTGCAGTTTTCGGCTTTCACGAGGAACCCGGAGAAACAAAAAGGAGCCTGGAGCAAAAAGGTGCCCGATGACATCTTTAACAAGCAACTGGGTGTGTCATTAACAGCAGTCGAAAAATTCCCAAATTAGGCGGATCACCTAAGGCAAAAATAGACATGTGGCCTCAAGGGTATTCAACTATAATAAAAGTGGTCGGTGTTTAAAAACCATAAGGAGCTATAGGGAGCTGCAGTGTTAATCTCTGATGACTTTTCAAAAAGTACGCGTAGACGAGGAAGACCTGGAGCTGCTAATGACGGAAAACAAGGAGGTGCAAAGAGCAACCTGCTCCTGACAGGTCTTATATTAATGACCTGGCGTACGTTTGGTTTTCAGAAAAAGAACAAAGGGTAAGCTAAATACACCCTACATGGCCTGTTCCATGTCTGCATCGAAAAGACCTGACATCACAATATTCCTAGACTGGATAATAGTTACGCTAAATACGCAAAGTCTTGCGAATAAGACTGACAAACTGGAAGCTGTTTCACTGCATCATGACCCGCACCTTGTCGAGATAACGAAAACATACAGTGTCACGACGTATCGGATTTCAAAGCTTCGTGCCGGTTACGATAATTTGCGGCGCGACAGAAACACTAGAAAGGGGAAGGGGGGCGCCGTTCTTGTAAAGAGGTCCTTGAGGCATCAGGCCGTAACGCATATCCCAGACCATGAGAGTGTATGGTGCAAAGTATTCTTAAAACATTGTAACCTTCTAATAGGTGGAGTATACAGACCGCCATCCTCAGGCATTAGGTTTTAATAAAAAAATTGATAATATTTTGACACTGCATGCTAATAAACCCACTAAATTAACTTTACTTAAACATTTTAATCTCCCACACAATAATTGGAAAGAAAAAAATGTCGAAGAGTCAGGTGGGAAACAAGATGATTACATGTTAGAAGTATTGTTAAAAGACGGCCTCGAGCAAATAGTCCGTGAACTCACAAGAACGTGGGCCACGAAATTCAAGGATGAAGAAAGAATAAAACAATTAAAACTGGGACAAAACAACACATCTTTCAGCTAGCAACGGACGAGTAAAAATTTTCAACAGCGAGCAGCCGACTATACCCAGGAGGGAAAGGGGAGGAGAAGGGGAGAGAGAGGGGAGATAAAAAACGCGAAGTGCAAGTCAGAGAGGGGGTTTATCTCGGATTTTAAAAATTCAACCTCAGTTTTCGTCAGCAGGAGGGAAGGGTTTGACACGTTGTTATTTGCGGTGGTCATGGCGAATGACTCTATGATCTCCCTGCCAAATCTGCTGTCATGCCCTCCCAGGATTTTTGTTTCATCAAAGAGGGGATGACAAAGTGAACACGAACGGGCATGTATGACTATGGGATGATAGGAATCTGGAGAGGCCTTAGAAACTTCGTTGTGATGTTCCCGGAGTCTGTGATTGGTGCATCTGCCGGTCTGACCTATGTATTGATGGCCGCAGCTCAAGGGGATGGAGTAAACTTTCTTCTCTTTGCAAGGAATGAATTTCTTTTCGTGTTTAACAGTGCAGCTAATTGGAATCCGGTTGTTGTTCACTTGTTGACAGAGTTGCTTAAGACGCATGCGGCACGAGAAAACAACATTCGTGTCGAACTTTGAGGCAATGGATTTTATCCGGTGGGCTGAATTGTGTACGTAAGGAATGACGGCGAATCGGGCTTTCTTTTTGTGGCTGGTGACTGGCGATCAGGCCCGCGAATCAGCCTTTCCATTACTGATCGTAGAAGGTCGACGGGAAACCTTGCCTATGACGAGCCTTTTGTGCTGGAATTTGAAGCTATCTTCCTGCTAAGATGACAGCAAAACTTCGTGAAGGGATGAAGAAGACAACGATTTGATGATGCCGTGTTCGACTGACTTCGAATGCCGCTGAAATCAGTGGACAAGTTTAGCCACGACCTTTGCTGAAAGTCCCTGCAGATCCAGCGGAAAACTGACGTTAGCCGCAAATTCTGCTCCGAAACCTCCTTGAAGTACGTGACCTCCGTGCAAGTGACGCCCGACTTGCACTTCGCGTTTTTTATCTCCCTTCTCTCCTTCTCCCCCTTCTCCTCCTTTCCTCCTGGGTATAGTCGGCTGCTCGCTGTTGAAAATTTTTACTCGTCCGTTGCTAGCTGAAAGATGTGTTGTTTTGTCCCAGTTTTAATTGTTTTATTCTTTCTTCATCCTTGACTTCAACCAACACGCTCTTCTCCCAAGCAAGCCCACGAAATTTCATTTAGATCTCTGCTTTCTTTCTTGACGCTGCCTTGGTGAGTAAAAGGTGTCTGGTTGTGGACGGAATTTCCGGCCATAAGCTAATGTGTGTGACGGTAACTCATGATAACCCCTCAAAAGCAAGAAAAAACAAATATTGCACGTCGTTTCCCACTTGCAAAAGGTGATGTCACAACTGTCTTAAATTATTTGGAATATTCTCTTGATTCTTTTTTCGCCAGAACGCTAACGTTAAAAGCCTCCTGGAATAACTTTAAAGAGGCTGTGCGTTTCTGAGGACTGATGCATGTTCCTCAGAAAATAAAAAGAATTAATAAGGCAATACTTGGGTCACACGTGAGATCATCCACTTAAAGTGCAGATTAAAACATAGGAGATTTTTGAGCACCGGAACTTATCAGCAATGAGATCTTTAAGCCGTGAAGTGAAAAAGGTACTCAAAGATTCCAAAAGAGACTTCTTTGCAAATACGATGAATACTTTTTAAAAACGTCGCCACATAAGTTCTGGCAACATCTGTCCCTATAACCAGAAAGTTATAAAAGAAGGTCATTTGGACGGTGCTATGCGATAATCCGCTTACCGTAGCAGATTAATTCAGATTAATTCAGAATAATTCAAAAACTACTTCCACTCAGTTTTTTAGTTTGCACATCTGTAAATATTCTGAGTGATGACGAACCCAGCCTGCAAACACAGCCTATTCAAATTACTTTTGAAGGAGTGGAGGATCTACTACTAAATATTGACATAAAACATCAGTAAGCAGAGAAAAAATCCTAAATGAATTCCTGAGGCGTTACTGCGTGCCGGTTTTATCTTCTTTGACCGTGATCTTTCAAAAGCTCGCTGAATAGATATCCTTTACAAAATGATCAGTTAATTGCCAACATTGTACCCTTTCACAAATCGGGCAACCATCTTAAAATAAAAAATCTACCGGCCAATATCACGTTGACACCAACAACAACATCGTTTCTAAACATCTCATTGATTGTCTAGAAGACAGCAACATTTTTTTTATGATAAACAACATCGGTTTTAGCACAAAGCTTTCTTCGCCAAGTCGATGTTGTATCAATCGACTTCATCTAAAGCATTTGAAAGAGTCACGCATTCAAAGTTACTTGAAAAGTTGCTGCTCCTGGTTGTTGATAATAACTTCTGTTCTTTGAATAAAATCATATTTTTCTGATATGACACAGTACGTTGATATTGACAGTCATGCGTCATCTGCTCCCGTGGACTCTCCTTTAGGCCAGTTTTGTTTTTAGTCTATGTTAACGAGATCGCTCAAGATATTGAACCCGAAGGTGTGAAGTGTATTTGATAAATGATGATTGTTAGGTTTACATCCCCGTAATAATTGTATATGATCAAGACATATTGAGTTAGTCATTGACAACTATATTTCACTGGTGTAAAAAATGCGAGATAAGCGAATAAATTTTAGTAAAACTACTATATTAAGCATGACCGCATCAAAGTCTCCGTTGATGTTCTTGAATGAAGTAGATGGTGTAGTCTTCCAACGTAATAACACCCTTAATTATCTTGGTATTACTATCTCGGGTGACCTCAGCTGGGATACGCAGGCGGAAAATGTCTGCAATTCAGCATATAGAAAACTTTTGTTTTATGAGGCGGATCTCCCAAGAGGGACGAACTCACACTCCCGGACCGATGTTTATAAAACTCTAATGCGCCCAATATTGCAATATGCATCGATAGTATAGGGACCCCACGTAAAAAATCAAATTCTAGCCACAAGTTCATTTTTTTATGAATACGATAGACACGAGTTCGTTTCTGGAATTGTTGAAGGAAGCTCCAATTATCCTCCTCAGCGTCAAGACAAGAATAGCGCGACGGAAGTTCTTTTATTTGTTGTATTTTAAGCATCTCCATATTGACACGCAAGCTTATATCAGGTCTCCTGGAAGACGGTCTCGACGACTAAAACAACGAATTATCACCTTGACCCCTTTATGCCCAATATTGATATTTTCTTAAATATTCACTTCTTGTAAAGGAAAACAATTGAAGAATGAAACAGTTTACCCCCGAGTGTTTTTCCCGACGTCTTTTCTGCTGAAGACCTCGAAGAAAAGTTGGTAAACTGGTTTGCTGACAAGTAGTTGCACCTTGTGTGAATTATTGTTCTATTTATAATTCTCTTGCGCCACCTGTATTTTGTTGGATGCACTACTGTACCCACTCCTGCTATAGCACGCAAGAATTGACAATATATGACAATAAAAACAATAAAAAAAAAATTTTGGCTCGATAATCGTTCAGATATGTCCATTTTGACGGTCCCTTTAAATTTAATCGATCCATTTGCTTCACGCTGCAATAAACATGAGAACGAGAATAAAATTTCATGCGCAAAATTCTCCGGACCTGTAGTATAATACACTTAAGGCCTCGTGATTACAGGCGTAAGGTGGATTTATGCGGGAGAATATATAACCATAGGTACTAGCGAAATCAACAAAACACACAAACGCAGCAACAAGCTTGTTTAGAACTACGATTAATTGTTCGTCTTCACCAAGCATGAAAGCGGAGAACATAACAATAAATATATAATTTGTAGGCGAAATGTGCAGCGGTGCGAGCAGCCATACAGACGCCTCGCAGAGTCGACCAAAGTTCAGTTTTGCATTCATGCCACTCGTTCAACGACTTTCAGCGTAATACGGCTCGCGTTATGTACGTTTAGCACATTACTATCCGGTAGCCTTTCATGTAGAATAGACGGTGACACATCCTGACGTTGTGTGTATGAAATGCATTATTACAGTATTGAGGTACTTATTATTAGTAATGCCCAGCCTACCGAGGCAAACCTCACAGAAAACGCAGGCAGTTGAGATACACCAAGAGAAATATATATATATATATATATATAAAAAATCTCGGGCTGATACCCGGATCTTTACGGATTTTTCCGGTCGCGCATTAGTCACCAAGCTGTGTTTGGATCATTTGTGTTTATACTTTGTCCCTCTTGTTCCCTTCTCCAGAAATTACTTTCGCCGAGCCTGTTCAACTTAAAGGAGTCATGAAACGCTTTTCCAACATTTTCCTGTTTAGCTTTCCTCCCTCAACTCATAAATCGCGCATTTTACCAGACAGTTCAAGAAGACGGAAAGGGGGTAACCTCTTGCTCGGACTCTCGCTTGTCGAATCCGGACACATTCATTCTCCCCTAGAAGATTAGCCGTCGCTCAAAATCCAGACAAAGAGTTGCTCTCACTCACTTGCTCACCCCGAAGCTGACAGTGCTGTGGAAGCTACGTGCTCCTTGGGCAAGCCACACTTTTGCCACGTGATCACGCCTCTCCCGCATACCCACGCGCAGAGAATGAGGTCAGATGGTGAAAGGGAGGCGGCTGATTGGTCCGGCAAGCGTGCAGCTTACCACAATGTCAGCTTAGGGGTGAAGGGATTAAGTGAGCTCCGGTGTCGTGTGACGTTCTGTATGGGCCCGGTGACGCGCTGTGGGGCCTGATGACGCGCTGCGGGGTCCGCGGATGTATCACGGAG
This sequence comes from Ixodes ricinus, assembly GCA_037355805.1. NCBI lineage: Eukaryota > Metazoa > Arthropoda > Arachnida > Ixodida > Ixodidae > Ixodes > Ixodes ricinus. The sequence continues at coordinate 28,521 of JAZHYW010005025.1, forward strand.
AAAAGGCAGCGAGCTTACGAAGGAAAGGAGGTACGAAATAGTCCGCTGTTTTTTTTTTCTTCAAATTTTCGTACCGAAAGCAGGCTTTTGACTTTCTACTTTTTTTCTTTTGGCCCACTGAACGATGTGCTATTAGTAAAATTCCAATATAAATGGATATATTGCAGTCCAACATTTTTGTTTCATGGGTCCTTTAAGGCACGGATCTCACGAGCATATTGTACGTCCCCCCACCAAGAAAAATAAAAAGAGCACGCAAGGGTCAAGGCTTAAAGACAGCAGCAAGCAATGAAATGACGCTCCAAAAGAAACGACAATCCGTGTATGTCTCTCCGCCTTTGAAACTAGCCGTACAACTTTTGCCAAAATGAATTGTGTTTTGCTTTCAGCGTGCGCAAACCGATTTGCTAAGCACCCGCACACTCTGGTCCAGAAAAAAAAAATTAAGAGAATGATTTAGGCAGAAGAAAAACCCATGCGTTATTCGTTCAGCAAAATCTGTTACCAAAACAAGAGCCAAAAAAAGGCAACATCGTCTTTCCACGTCGAGTCAGGGCAATGTCTATATCTTGCAGCGCCCCTGCACTAGCGCCCGCCCTGTCACATTAGCCATAAGACATTTCAGGAGCTATACGTTTTCCCTATATAATTGCACAAAGAGGGCGGAAAAAGTAAATGAGGAAGAAAGACAAAAAGAAACGCAAAAATCGTATGCAGCGCTTCAGCGGAGAGAGTGGACAAGCAGTGCCAGAGCCAGTGCTCTGAAATGCACGTGATGGCGCGGGGACGAATTTTAAGAGTTACGATATAAATTTATGAATATAACCTTTGATGAGGGACATGTAAATGATTTAAAGTAATGAATCGCTATACCTTTTAAATATCATATTAACAATGAAAGCGAATAAAATACATAAAATATATATTTCGTGCTTTTAGCGTGCTGGGTTACCTTCTAATTCGCTCTCCAATTACTTAGCCCCAAGTAAGAGATAAAAGGAAACTAGGCGGGAATTTCTCTCGCCTATTTTTGCAACTGCCTCTCTATTCGAGTTCTTCCTTCTTTTTCCTGGCCTAGCAGAGGCCACTTTTTTTTTTTGCTGTGCTCTTGGTCGTAGATGTTTTACAATACGCGAGTAAAAGATAAATTTGACAAGAGCGCAAGATACCAAACATTTTCTTCTTCGCGCCGCGATTAGTTAGAGAACAAATCGCAAGTAGAGAGAATAAGATGGAGAAGAGTAAGATTTAGAGAAGTTCCTTCGATGCAGATTCACCCTCCACTTTGAATAATGCAATCACCCCTCTGTAGAAGGCGTTTCAAACATCTGCTACTAAAATATGCTCGCACAATGGGCTTAGGGAATTAGGAAGTAAGTTAAAAATAGGGAAGTCTGGAAGATGAGAAAGTCATGTACGAATGAAACAAGAAAAAAAAACAGCAGAAAAGCGTGATGCACGTGGTATTGGAAGGACGGAACAGAAAGAGTCGAAATGTTCACGAAGAAAGGCTTTGGGATTAGGGAACAACAGATCGAACACGTTTCAAGGGGGAAAAATGTTCGAGATAGAGCTCCACTTTACAAAACAAATAGGAATAAAACTAAAGTTGATTATTTAACCGAGAAAAATAAAAATAAAAGGCGAAGTGAGTCTAAACATAGCTGGAAAAAAAACAGCCAACACTGAAAAAAGAGAGAAAAAATATAAATTTATATTAAATAAAAAGCGAAGGTGAATCTAAAAACAAGCAAAATTTTATCGCTCGGATTAATGCCCTAAAATTAGTTTTGTGTTTAAAAGGCAGCATATACCGAAGTGGAGTTTGCCCAAAAGTGAAGTATAAGGTAAAACAACGTATGAGTGGATAGAAAAACAAAGACCCAGTCTTTGTTTTTGACGTAGAACTATGTCTTTCTCTGCGCTTGGAAGGGGGTACAAAGTTTAGAGATTGATGTCACGATCACTTGGTCCCCGAAGTGACGTCACACAGATAATACCGGAGCGCCGACCGAATTCACCCCGTAAGTGCTACGTCGCCGCTCCAAACAAGGCGTTGCTAAAGGCGTTGTTATGGACAAATACATGGAACTGGATTCCGCTCCGAAAGAACGATCGGTCAAAAATCGGACGTAGAATTTAAACGTCTAAAAGTAATAGATAAAGGAAGCTTAGATTTCACACTTACAACGACAGAAATCTTCCGATAATCGGTAGATTCTGAAATATTTGCGACGGCAACTTCCGGTCTCCAGACGTCTCGAGATGCCTGTGGCAGGCGACCAACGCATAACGAACGCACACAGAATGACAGAAGCATGTCGTCTGCAACAGCTTCAATTGTTTGCACAATCATGCGATTTTGATTTTGTATCGATTTGGAACATGGCAGGCACAAAAACCTAATCAGCTTTTTAAAAACAAAATGTATCTGCGTGCGATATGGGATTTTGTCTGAAGAAAATCATAACGCACATAAAGATCTGCTAAAAATACGTCCAAAAAAGCATCTGTTTCGAACACGATATCAAAGCAGCATCAGATCCTCTGTCTGATTTTGCAGTTAACGTGCATTATAATGAAAATGCAATTACTCTGAGCGGTCCGATACCTCAAACTTCGGCTTTCAGGTTTGCGATATGGGTGTTTCGTACCGGCATTGTAATAATCAAAGTAAGAAAGCATCCTACTGATTCTTCAGAGAAGGAACGCTTCTGCGTGCCTATAGAAGATTCGAGCTTATTCTTATCCCGAGTGTAAACGATAAGGAGGACAGAATAATCTTGCTTGGTCAGTATTGTCTTAGGTCACTAACGAAGATTTTAGGTCAAATGATTGATATTCCAAGTGTAGTAGATAAAGAGCTGAGCACTGCTTTGTTGACTCAGCCAGCTGTCACGCCGACGCATCGTCACTCGCGGCTGCCAACCGTCGGCGCTCATCTTTTATTTTGTTTTTAATCCCCAAATAAAACTTGGTACTCGGAAAAATGAAGTTGTTTATAGTATTTATCTTATACATTGTTGTTAGTTATCGAGTAAGGCTACTTAAATTTAGGTTGAGTAGTTAATTTTGGGGAAAGGTCGTACCTCAATAAGCGCACCAAAATTGAAAATGAACGTGATGTTAATATTTTGGCGATTAATAGCATACCAGCGATGTGAAAGTAGAACAGTTACATGTCTGGAATCAATGTACACAAATCTAGCAACAATTCGGTCGATAATAAAACGTTTTACTCAATCAAAAAACACAATTCAAAATAATTACGTAGAAAACAGGTGACGATTAACTCCAAAAAATTTTAAAGAAAGCATGCGAACGGAAACCACCAGAAACTAAACAATTAGAAAGCGATAGAACTCTCGAGTGGATCCAGTAATGTCTCGCGGTCATACCTACAGTACGTCACCGGAGATGCTGCGTTCGAAAAGACCGCTTACCTCGGTGATCTTCCAGACGGCAAATAAAGGACTTGGATACGCAAAACAAACATTCAAACTTCAAATATTAAAAACATTTCTTTTTTTTTTTTTGGGGGGGGGGGGATAATATCGAGCAACCCGCTGCCTACAAAACAAGACAGCGACTGCCCACATCGGGTATAGGCACTGCTCAAGGGCAGAAACCAGATCCGCAACTGCGCATGCGCCGTGTGCTGACAACAGCGCCACCACTGTGGCGTGACGTCCAAACTGCGGGTTTGTGCATAGAGGCAAGACGGTTAAAGACGTAACCGAAAATCAGAAAGTTGAAGGAAAGAGTGAAGACTTATTAAAAATAAAGGAGACAAATTCACGAAGGTGGAGTCGCTTTTGTGACATTTTGTGGAAGGGAATGCCGATTGGGATGAAGCGCGAACATCAATGGACAAAAAAAAATCAAGAGAATAAAGAAGAAGAGAGCATCAAAGTACACATTGAGAAGTACTTAAAGATGGGCTAGGAGAAAAAAATTCAGTGCGATTTTATTTCAGAAGAGAAAGCGAAGAAAACGGGTTATAAGGAAAACAAGTTGGGAGGGAAAGGCTCGAAGGAAAATTGGGGAGGAAGGCAAGAGGTCGAAGAAAGAAGACAGGGTAAGAAGAACTATAACTAATTGAAAGAAGAGCGTAAGAAAGACGAGCTGCGAAGACAGTGGATGAATGAGAGAGTTCGAGTAGGCTGGTCCGCTCAATTATTAAAAATTCCCTCTTTCCTATACTTACCACCGGAAGAAAGCTTGTAGGAGCGGTGTTTTCTTTCTGGTTTTATTGCTTCCACATGGATGAAAACGCCAAAAGTTTTGTTTGATGTTTGCTGTTCAACGCTGGCTTTCCAGCACCGCTTCGATGCGCTGGCGCGCAAGCCATTTGAAAGTGTTCGATCAATTAACTCACGCAAAATATTTCACCAAATCCCCATAAATATTTTTTCCTGAGGAACCTATGACCGAGCACGCGTGCGTGAACAATATTTTTGCAGTAAAGGATCGAAATAAAGTTTGTAAATGTTAAAAAAGGCGAACTGATAAAGAGCCTAAAAATACGTAGACACCGGTAAGAAGGGATACGGACAAGCGTTTGGCCCAGTCCCTTCTTTCTCGCGTCCACTTATACGTGAGGTGTTTTTTTCGTTAACATGTATCTGCTAGTCCACCTAGCTATTTACGGGAAAATATTACTTTTTTTTTCCTCCAAAAATAAAATGAAGTACACATTTTAAACAGGCATATTTTGCGTGTCGATAGATCGGGAGAAACATTTTACCATCCTATTAAACCTTTTTATGTTTTGAACACTAAGTGTTGACACTTGTCGTTTGGGTTAGGAAGAAATCTACTTTTGCATCTTCGTGAACAAAATGGTCGCAGGGGACACATTTTGTGCGAATTGAAATCCGTTGATCGCTGACCGTTCGCCAACATTAAAAGAACCACTCGGTAACTACATTAAGCTAGAAATTTAGATCGAAAAAAGATTTACTACAGTTTTAGATAATTTTTAACACTGTAGTAAAGCAACAACGAACGCCGCTAGATCTAAGTTTTCTCTAATTTTGTTTGTTTGACTTTCGATGCAGGAGTTGCACACAAAATAAAGTGTTTTAAAGTTTTGACTAAATATTTTAAAACCCTCTGTTGACGCGGCTGAATCATCCCATTTTTCGTGTTTGCTTAGGATGATTATGTGAGTACATTTTTCGCAGCGCGGGTTTTGAGCGCCACAGTTGCAAAAGTTGAAACGGACAGTTCGATCCTCATTGATCATACACAGGTAACTTTAGAATTCGCTTTCGTGATGAAGGGAGTTCGTCCCGTTCAAATTGTTTTTAATCATCATTAGAAAGTTTGCTCAGTCGGAGAAAGAAAATATTTCAACACTGGCCAATTATTTTAATGGACTCTCATTATAAAATCAATAAACACGTAAGGGCAACGACACCAGCTTAAAGAATTAAAGAAACATGCTCTGGGTCACCGCGTTACCGATCTTTTAAAATCTAGATTATTTTTTTGTCTTTTTGCGACTGTGTTGGTTTTTTTTCTAATAATAATGTGGCGAAATAGCAGATTACGTTAAAAAACTTTTACGTTTACTTGGTTATGACAACTTAATGCAAACTTTCTTAAACCAGTGTACTACCACAGCGTTGAATTTTAAAAATAGCAATACTTCAAGGGCTTTGAAGAGTGAAAATTTTACATGTTATTATTATTTCTGGCTAAAACAAACTAAAAAATCAGGAGCCAGAAAAGGTATTTCTTACCCTTTTGTCATGGTTTGTTGCTGTGCCCTTTTATAATAAAATAGTTATAGCTACTTTCAAATTCGTGAAATAGACTTTATGCTTCAAAGCTGTTCCTCGTACAAGTTTAGTTCTATATCCTGTAAGAGTACAGTGTGGGACAAGCATTGCACGAACAACCAATTGTTATTTTTTTCTTGCCTTTTGCCATAGCCTTCGCTTATTCTCTCTTTCTCTCTGTCTCCTCTTGCTCGGTAGTTAATTAAAATTTCAGGTGGAGAGCAGTTGTCTCTGCTGACGTGTGTCAACCTGAACAAAAAGAGGTTATAACTGAATGTACTGTCTAACCGTGGTATTTTTGCGGCGAGAGATTAGACGATAAACTATAGCCCTGCAAGTAATCACAATTACTATTTTCTACATGCGTTTTTTTTACTTGTATCTCAATGACTATTTTCTACATGCCTTTTAGAATTTCGAAGCTTTTTATTAAGCTTCTTTTCACAGCTTTCATTATAATAACCACTTATAAAACAAAGTATTACATGTTGCGACTGCAGCTCCAGCTACTGACTGGCATGTGATTGAATGCAACCGGTACCAATCCGAGGCCCACATTATAAGTACTCTACGGCTGGAATCACAGTATTCTTTCAAGTTAACAAGAACATCAAAATATACCAGCCGGAAGGTAATGAAAACCTAACACACATCACTCTTGTGACTGCAGATTCGTCACACCGAAAGCACGCAGCAGTAACAAATTCGTCACACCGAAAGCACGCAGCAGTAACAATCTCCAATACTCAAACCACAAGCAAGAAGAGGCGTAGGTTGTCACACCTGTGCAATACTTCGCCCGTGGACTGGATTTATCACGGTAAAACCAAATATTCCGTAACCAAACTTTGAAGGAAGACAATAATTCCTCGCGCGTACTTCAAACCCCGCATACTCGACTTCCACATTATTACCACAAATACAAAAAACAAATTGTTGCCGGAGTTAATAAAGAGAAGACGTCAACTGTGTATTATAAACATGACAGAAACAGTGTCATACTCAATTTTACTCTGAAGTGAACTTCCCGGACACCACAGGACATCTCGGTCAATCTAGTGTTCTGAGCGTGTCATGTGCCTACGCCCTTCGCGCACTGTTCGGCTTTATCAGAAGGTCCAATACAAAGCTCTCAGCACCCGATTGGCTCCGAAAGCTCGTAGCTTTCTCTGCGGAACCCGTTGGGGCGAATGCAAATCCGTTCTAGCGCACAAAAGCAACCCTGCTGTTTCAGTGACCATGCAATTGTTGTCTTGTTCACAGATTTTTTTAATGCTCTATGGGATTGAAAGCTGTTGCGCAAATGACTTCATGAGTTGGGGCGAAGCGGTTTCACACCACCTGAAGAGTGATAAATTGTTTTAGGGACAGTATACCGGACACATACTGTCGGCTATAAAAATATATTACTGGAAGACAAGGTTAATAAACAGGCCAGCGGGTTAACGTTACAACATGATTCTAACCGCAGAAGACGGACGACATATGTGTTTGTCCGTTGTCCCCTTTGTCTTCTGTCGTCTCCGGTTAGAATGATGTGTACCATTACTGGAGACGGCAACGGTTTCAACGACACGTTGAAGTTTACTATGGCATTTTAACTCTGCTGGATTTTGCCTCTACAAGACGGTTTTACAGAACTATGCAAGCCCCGGAAAGGTTTCGATACAGGCTCCTCGCACATCGGTAGATTTGTTTTTTCCTGCAAGTTTTGATATTTGAGCGCTGCAATGGAGGTCATTTTCGCAATCACTAATCCTCGGTGCCCGTTAAAAGCACCATAAAATAGATGTTCCTCATATTTGTACTAACATTTTTAGAGCGCAGCTCTTAGGCGCCCGTTTCCGGCTTGAGCGGCGTCGCCGTCGCCGTCGCCGTCGCCGTCGGCGTCGCCGTCGCCGTCGGCGTCGCCGTCGGCGTAGTAGCGCGGTGCATCATGGGAAATATCCCATAATGCACCGCGCGGAAAGGAGGAGGGAGAGGAGGCGGGGGAGGATGAGGGGAGAAGGAAGGAGGGAGAGAGAGGGGAAGAAGTAAGGAGGAGGGGAGGTGGAGGAAAGAGGAGGAGGAGGGGGGAGGAGGAGGGGGAGGAAGGGGAGGAGGAAGGAGGAGGGGGAGGGAGAAGGAAGGGTAGGAGGAAGGAGGAGGTGAAGGAGGAAGAGGGGGAGGAAGGAGGAGGAGGGGAGGAGAAAGGAGGAGGGGGAGGGGGGGGAGGAAGGGGAGGACGAAGGGGAGGAGGGAGGATGAGGATGGGCGGAGGGTTATTTGGTAGGATGAGGAGTTGAGGAGGAGGGAGGAGGAGCTTAGGCCTCCCCTCAGTACTCCCTCCTCCTCCTCAAGAGCTGCGCCTCTAGTTCCGCGTTACAGGGAGTTGTAAACGGCTTTCATTTTCTTTTTATCTCATTCATACTAAATACCAGCGCTGAATGTAACCACCTGCCCAACCTTAATCGTCACAACCACCCACGCATCGATTTTCAAATTTGCCATTGAAGTTTATTTTGCTTCCTTGTAACATACATTTGTTGTTCCTTTCTTGTATTTTGCCAATTTTATATATTCTTGTCTGCTTTCCACTTCTTTTTTTACCGCCCTCTGGGACTTGAAGGTAAAGACATGAATAAGAAATAATAAAGTTATTCGTTGATGTTTTAGCAAGTTCATACCACACGGGGTGACATAAATTAGGGTATTACAATGTAAGAATAATAATACAGATAAAATATTTACTTAAACTGTCAATATTGAGATTGATTTCTTCGTTTACCTGACAGGTAATGAGGAGACTCATATTGAGATCTAGGCTCAGTCAGTAATTAACTTTCAGCAACTTCAAAACTTTGGTTCTCATTTCATTATTTTTGTTTATTAACTGCGTATTCTAATTAGTTTGAATATAATGGCGCATACAGGCAGTGAGTACAGCTTTTCCATGTGTTTTGTGAGGCTACTTACTTGGGTAGCTGATGTGCAGTTGGGTGCTCTCAATCGTGATCATGTCATTATTTTTGCTGTTTGCGCTTTGGCATTAGCTTATATTTAAATTAATAAAACGGCCCGCCGACGCTAAGTTCTGTCCGTGGTGAAATTTCTGAACGCGACACATCCTAGAGCTGGCAGCGCATAAGAAATACACCAAGAAATTTGCGAAATGCACAAACTAAACGCAATGTGAAAATGAATTGTGTTAAAATAAGATCCAATAATTAATTAACGGCAAAACAGCGTTAGTACGCTGCGGTGATATTTGTTGAAGGAAGTGTATAAAAACCTTTCTGACAAGCTGCACTTTTCCAATTTTACCTTGCAAAACGTGCTCCTTAGGTTTCGAGATTATTATTTAAAACAATGGTTATAACACCCTTTACTAGAAAAAATATTTTCGCTGATGGGTTTCATATTTGTTCCCTCAAAGCTCAGGTGAGAACGATGAGGGTACGCAAAGCCTTTCGCCACGAGATAAATTATATCTTAACGTTAAAGCAAATTCTTCTGGTAAAACGACTAAGGTGAAAAAATTATCAGAAATAAAGCATTTAGCAAAAAAGCTTACGTCAATTCCTTACTTAAAAAAATATCTTACTTTCGGGACGGGCCCAATGCGAAGAGAGTATTGGGTTTCCGGTGTGTATTCAAGCATGTTCCTCACAGTGCATGCTCGGTGTTCGGAACGAGCTCCCACTTTATCAGCTGCCAAAGACGGTAATCTCAGCGGCGTGAATTGCGGACGCTTTTGCGAAAGTTCGATGTCAGCTCGGGCACTGCAGCAACAGCACTCGGCTGACTTCCAACAATGGACACGAAACTCATCGCTTGATATGTCTCGAAGCGTGATTATGTTATGGGTATGCGCCATACGCGCCTTCCCCTGCCCATCCCCCCCCCTTCCCAAATTTCATTTTGACAATTACCCTGTTTATTTGAGCTTACCGATTCTACGGAAAATTCGCTTTGAGAGTCAGTTACGCTTGATGCGGTTTACGTTCCGGCAGACCAAACATAGGCACGATTTAGCAAGGACCAGTGAGTGGGATGGAAGACGGTACAGAACACACAATAAAGCTGTTCCGTCGCAAACTTGATTCTTTCTTTTTCGCCTCATTTGGAGCCGTGTCGCGCTTGATAAAACAAAATGTACCAAGAAAAGATTGTTTTTTTTTCGCGGCGACTTGGAGACAACTTTATTACGGGCTGTTCTTTTGTAACAAATTGGATGATGAATCCTCTCTGGAAGCCAAAGGTAGGCTGTAGAAACTCGTCCCCATGCGACACGGCTTTATGAGGCGTTAATCTCTTCGTCTAGGTTTCTAAATCTGCGCCTGAAGTGTTTGGAAAAAAGAGTCTCTTATAGGTACTGACGGCTACAAGTGAATAGAAGAAAAAAATATTTAAACGGTGCGAATCACTATAACATTTTAGTGCGAATTTCGTTGAAAGTGAAGCTCATGCAATTCGGTGATTGAAACCAGTGCTCATTATAGCCCAATACTAAGCATATTTTTTTAATTGATAGATTGATTGACTGGAAGAGTGGAAGGAGCTGATTAAATATTTCCTAGTCAGACAGAGATCGCAGTAATGACATCACTGTAATAAAATTACAGTAATTAAATTACTTTTTGCAGAAATTAGTAATTTAATGAATTACTTCTCAAGGCTAGTAATTTAGCAATCCAGTGAATCACGTTCAAGCAGAAATTTTGAGAAAATTACACATTACTTTTGAAATTACTTTTGTCCCAAATTAGAAAATTCGTTTGCAAGCTTTAAGAAAGAAGAGAAAAATTATTTTTCATGGTGAAATTTTGTGAAAGAGCATCAGAGGAAATAATCGAGGGCCACCTGGGCGCAAACCCTTGTGCGAAGAGCTAAACAGACGCACAAAGAAGGGCTGAAAAGGCGAAGGAGAAAAGCTTGCGTGTAGACATCGCTGGAAGGCAACGTCTTACGAACTCCAGGCTCGACAAATTCATGGCATCGCTTCATCATGAGGATAATATACTTCGTTCATCCCTAAGCTGACAGTGCTGTGGGAGGTACAAGCTAACCGGAACCACTCAAACACCTTCATTTAATCACGTGTCCCGTCCCTTTCTCTGCCCGTGAATATAAACGAGAGCGTGGTTACGTGGCAAACGATAGACGTGTGACTGCTCCAACAAACACGTAGCTTCCACCTTTCATCTCTAAGCTGACAGTGCGTCAGTTTAGGAATGAACGGTTTATAGGTTGCAAGGCGACGGGCACATCACCAGTGAGTTAAACATAATTTAAAACCTGAGAGGACAGGACAAACAGATCCCCAGCCTTGTGCTTTCGTCAAAGCAAGGTCAAACCGTAAGCTTCGACCATTGAGAACAACAAACGACCGGAATAAATAGTTAATCCCTAATGCCTTATGAAAGCCCCAGAACGTTTTGTGTGTCCTCGAGCAATGCAGGTGCCGCTCGCGGTATGCCTCGCTTCCTTCCTTGGGCAGTTTCTTCGAGAATAAGCCTTCAAGCGGATATCGCCCCCCGTTTGTTGGGAAAGTATACTGTTTAGGAAGCTCGCGCGATTCATCAACTGGCAACGCGTCTGCTTAGCAATTACCCAGTCCCTTTGTGTGACAATGCGCAAAAACTTGGGCTCTTCGGATGTTTAGGAAAAATGCTCCTTGAAAGGACTGACCGAAAATGAGTCAATTATACTTTGCGACAACTTTCCTTGGCAATGCAATGGAGGGTACAGAGCACGCGTTCCCTCTCCCATTTTGAGCGCTGAATAAAGGTGTGCGCGGGCTCTCCTTCTCTCCACTGCATTGCCCAGAAAAGTTATCGCGGAATACAGTGCTCTCGGGAGAATAGGGTTAGATTGCGTTTGAGGCGGAAGGGAAACGTTTCGCATCACGCCTCCTTGTAAGAACGAGCTGCCATTGCCCGACTTAACAAACTGACAAGGACTACAACTTCTGATTCAGAAAGACGGAAACATATTCTCCTTTTAGTAAGAACCTTCTCCATTGAATGAACAGCGAAACCGGTGAGTCGACTGTCTTTCTGAGTCACATCTAAAGTTATTCATCATGTTTAACACTTCTGTCGTGTGCGTCAGCAAAACCGCTGTTCAGTATGGTTCACTTTGAGGCAGATAAGGTTGTTGCGGTGTAAACAGGGAGATCTAAGTTTTGGAACATATGGACCAACTCAGATCTTTGAGGTGACATCACTGTGGTGGCGCTGCTGTCCGCACTGCGCATGGGCAGCGCCTCGCTTCTCTCGGATCTGGTTCCTGCACACGCGCTGTGTAGGCAAACGAGGGCTTGTTTTGTAAACACTCTGTTGATGTATACGGTAATTAAAATGAGCGCAAATTACTAGCTCAATGTATTCAAAAGTAATGGCAAAGTAATTTCATTACTTTTGGAAAGTAATTGTAATGTAATATCATTACCTTTAGTTTGCGGTAATTTGTAATGTGATTTAAATACATTTTTGCAGTTTTCAAAAAAGTAATTAGTAATGTAATTTAAATACATCTTCAAAGTAATTTTGCCATCTCTGGTCAGACTTATCAACTGACTGATTTATTCATCGACTGATCCTACGGAAAATATAATCGTGGTGCCTCACGCGTGCAAGCACGTGCATTGTATGAGTGAACTCTATTTTGGCAGGCTACACTTGTATGTTTTAGCTCGAAGCAAGCATATGCATGGAGGAGACTAATGACCTAGAGGTGAACAATGCCCTAGATAAATAAGAACCCTATGCAGCAGTTAGAGGTGTGACTGAGGTCAAACTTACTTGTGGTTAAGGACACCCGACGGGCATTCTAATCTGCAGTTACGCTTAAGTATGGCTAGCAGTTATAGCCAACTACAGACTTGTTACAGGGAAACATTTATCACAGTTAAGTGTGACTAAGTGCCAAACTTACTCTTGGTTAAGAAAAGCCGACAGGCATTGTTAACCCCAGTTACTCTTATGTATGCTTATCAGTCACAGCCAACTATACACTAGTTATAGGTGCAACCTTCACAGCACGCTACTGATGTCTATCTTACTGGCGGTTGAGAGTCGCCGACGGGTATTCTAAACCGCAGTTACGCTTAAGTATGGTTAGGAGCAACAGCCAAGTATACACAAGTTACAAGGGCACCCTTTATAGCAGTTAAACGTGACTGAGCTCAAGCTTACTTGCGGTTAAGGATATCCGATGGGCATTCCATTCGGCATTTATGCTTATGTATGTTTAGCAGTTACTGCCGACTGCTGTGAAATACCGCCCACCTCTCTGTCACCACATAAAATAGGGTTGATTTAGACATGGGCTCTTGTCCGGTCAAATTGGGCGCTTAACGTATGATTTGCGAAATTCAGAATTCTGGGAAATGATAATAGTGGGTGGTTGAACGAAATGGGAGCTTCGGCGGTATTTTCTGGTATACGACTAGTTACAGGGGCACTCCTTAAAGCATTGAAGTGTGACTGAGGTCAAACTTACTTGCGGTTAAGGGTACTCTAAGGGAATTCTAAGCAGGAGTTACACGCAAGTATGGTTAGCAGTTACAGCCAACTCTGCAGTTGCAGGGGCACACCTGAACGCAGCTAGGTCTGAACCTCAATCACACTTAACTGAGGTTGAGGTTTTCTGCGTAACTAGGACATTACAAGTCAGTGAAGCAGTAAAAGTGTAAAAGTAAAAGTTTTTAAGCAAGAGGGTAAAGATGATCAGGAGTGGGTTATCGCAAGAATCTGAAATGTGTTCCCACAAAATCGCTAATATTCGCCATGTTTGATTCTGAAAGTTGAGGCAATGTTGTTACTTTTATCACAACGCGTTTATAACAGACATCCAATAGATATGGCTCGGACTTTCAAAACAAAGATGTATCTGCCAAATCAAGAAAAGTGGGTTGGTGCTTTCTTTCTGGACACATCTTCCGACAGGCAGGACGCACAGCGCCTCATAGCTCCAACATCGTTCAATGTAGAAGGCGCGCAGTACAGAAAAACTCATAATTTTCGTAAAGCACTTTCGCAGTCAAATGCATGAAGAAGAAAACGCTATGTAGCGTTTGACGGAATAAAAGTGTCAAAAGAGGGTGAATTATAAATAGTTGGCCACTGTCACCGGATCATAATTGATACACGCTGCGACTGTTACGGGCGTGCAAACACAGGCCTCAGTTATTTGATGATACCGAAAAAAAAAATATCGGTCTTATAAAAATGTTAGTGTCCGGCAGAGACTGCGAACCACTGCGTCGAAGGCCGAGGTCGAAGCAAAGACGAGACACTCAAGCAACGATCTGCTGTACCTACTCTGAGATTCCGCATTGTCCACCCTGTTGGCAATCAGGCCAGCCGAACACGGAAAAACTTGATTTCTTCTGCCTTATTATAAGGACAGTCTGTAGACTGTCCTTATAATTCTAGCTTATCTACAGAGAGCTAAAACATTAAAACACAAAACACCCGCTATACTTTTCCTAATCCTATAGCACGCGCCATGACGGATGCCAAACAAGATCTAAGCCAATCCTGGGCACGGCAGCACGCCACGTGACCTAGCACCACGCGCATGACTGAACCAGATCGAAACGTCACGCGTATGCCTGCGACGTTGAATTGACTCTGAGGACTTGCAGCCTTCACCACAGTCCACCTCGAAGTAATAAGAAGCCTAGGCGACGCTTGTTGACAAGTCACCGAGACCGCAAGAAGCGTTGTAAGGCGAATAGACATAGAGAGTGTGTGATGGAAGGGGAGCTCGAATAAAAAGACGAGAGAGAAACAGGAAAGGGGGAGGAGGAGAGAAGCTGGGGAAAGAGGGAAGCTGACATGGAGCTCCGGATGAGAAGAACTTCCCCTGCGGGGCCGTGGGAACGAACCCCGGACTTCCAGAGGTGCCTGTGGCTGAAGTGAGAAGACGAGCAGTGTGCTTTAACGCAATCTCTGGGGTCGTCTGTCGGCCTCCTGATGTAAAAAGAAATACAAAAGTTCACGTATAAAAAAAAAAAAAAAGAAAAGACGGACCGCCATGGCAGGTGAAGAGTCTCCACAGAAAAGTTTTTGTTCCCTTTTTTTAATCTGCTTTTGTAGCCCGATTTCTCGGTTCCGAGATTGTGAAGACCCAGTTCCTAAATATGGACGTGCATATTGTTTTCTTCTAGAGTGCTCGTAATGGCCGCGTGAGTCGTTCTTAACGTTAAACGTTCTTTGGCTCATCGCCCCGGATTCAGTAAAGCCGTGGCTTGTGACGCCACTTGAATTTAGTTTCCCGCTAGACTTAGCGGGAAAATCGACGACACGTGACCTCAACGCCAATTTAGTTTCGACGCTAAATTAAGCGGGGAAAATAATGTCACACGACTCATGACATGCCATGTCACATGACTCATGACATGACATGTGAAATTTCACATGATATATCACATGACTTGAAGAAGAGGGTGCCAGCTGGGCGTAAGACGGGTTTATCCATCGTCAGAGACCAGTGGCAGCCACCATGTCTTCGATCAGCAGGGTGCTCTAGCTGCTCGGATACAAGCTCGACCGCAAGCTGGAAGGCATCAAGGCCCGTTTTCTCGAAGATCGCCGCCCGGCCAGCACCGGCGCCAGCCCCC
Source organism: Ixodes ricinus (assembly GCA_037355805.1). Taxonomy (NCBI): domain Eukaryota; kingdom Metazoa; phylum Arthropoda; class Arachnida; order Ixodida; family Ixodidae; genus Ixodes; species Ixodes ricinus. Next base: position 43,917 of record JAZHYW010005025.1, read on the forward strand.
CGCGCTCTAGCACAGGGGTGCCGGACTCCCTGCGACACCGGATATTTGGCCGGATCGTCCGTATGCTGGGCAAGCAGGAGCCCTTGCCAGGCGCTCGAGTCTGGCCCGCTAGAAATCAGCAGCCCATAACGTCACCGCTAACCAACGTTGCGAAGACCACTGCTAAGCCTCACGATCTACTTTACCCTCTTCATCAAGAGCATCATCCCCATCCGTCATTACCGTCAGTCGTCATCATCAGTGATCACTATCAGCGACCACAAGTATATTCACTCATCCTGTGCTTTCACCCTGTTTACTTAACGTGCACGACGGTGGGCAAGCAGGCACATGTCGCGCAAAGATTTTTACCCGTCTGCTTTGCCAGGCAACACCGCCAAGTACGGAATTGTTTCTGTGCAAGTATATCTCGTATCATTTATCACTTATCACTTTATGTCACATGACCTATATACACGAACTCATCTCTGTGACGTCATGGCGCGGTGGTGGCGCGTCGGTCGTACTTCCGGTCTGGGGCTGTGGGCAGAAGTCCCCATGCCAGGCGTGTATTCCTGCGTTGTTTTGAAAGGAACCAGACAAAAACCTGCCTTCTCGTCAAAACGCCGCGACTGGGGCCGTGCCAAAAGTGTCGAGAAAGGTTTGAAGGTCAGTTTTTACGTGCTCGGTTCGTCCGAGAATCTGGATATGTGCCGTGAAAAGGGAAAGGCAGACACCGTCGGACAACGATTGCTTGGGCGGGAAGCACTTTGGGTTGAATTCACGGATACTTGTGGTCATCAGATTTATTCGATTTGTTCCAACATGAACGCCAGAAAACCGTCAAGTTGTGCGGACCACCTGAGGACTACGTTCAGTGCGTCTTCAAGTTCAAACGGCCGCCTGATTGTTCGAACTGTCGTCTGCTCTTTCAAACGTTTCTGCTTGTCGTCTGCTCTCTTAGACGACGCCGGTCCGTAGACCAAATGTTCGCCCGGTACTTGCGATAAGAAGTAAGTGCAGGCCTCAAACGACTTAAATTTGAAGGTTGGTAAGCAGGCTCGATGTAAACAGTAGATACAAGGAGATGTTGATCATTGTTACCGGTGACCATCACCGACTTGTTATGCCTAATTCAGTTGGTCCGATTCTGCTTGCGATTTTCAGTATCGACGTCGACCATATCAGCTACGGTTCACGCTTTTGCAGCCCGAGCGGCGTCGCGACTGAAAATTCCGAGCGAAATCTCATCGTGCGAATCAGGCTTTAGCGTACATTCTGCGGCATCCACGCGGAATGAATCGCCACATGTCACATTATTCACGCGAAGTTTTGCGGTGTAACGAGCCTCGGTAATTTCGCTGACGCCGCTCAAGATAGTCAGACATCGCCAGGAAGACGTAGAACCAACAATTCGAACACGAAAAAGGGCAGGGGACTCACACTGACGCCGACAACATCGCATTTCAATGGTTTGTTTATGGGCGACGGCGAGCTTGTTGCCCACACCCCCATCGCGCATGCGCGGCGCCGGTGGCGTCCGCTAGGGGCGCTCCGGGCGCTCCGGTTTGTTTGTAAACATGAGTTGGTGTATACAAATTCAGTTTCCGCACCACATTTAGCAAAAAACAATTGACGTCACGTGATATGATGACACGTGACCTATACTCAAATTCATTTTCAACGCAAGATTTAGCGGGAAAATTGATGTCACGCGACCTAGCACTAATTCAGTTTACCCTCTAAATTTAGCGGGAAAATTTGAACGTGGCTGTCCGTCATTCCCCATACTCTGGGGACACAGCCTTAGAGTATCGCGAAACGTTTGTGATGCAAGCAACGTTTTACGTATCCAACACAATTGCCTAGCAATTCACCATACAATCTTTCTGTCGCCATCTGCGGAAACTTTATCCTATTGCTGCTTGAGAATAACACTGAAACAGAGCTTCTCATGGCTCAGCATGAGCACGGCCAGGGTGTCGAACCGGAACCGAACCGAACCGAAAACCGGAACAGAACCGTTATTTTTAGCCGAACCGGAACTGAACCGAACCGAAATCTTCGCCGCCATCTTGGAACTGAACCGGAACCGAACCGAAAAAAAATATAACGGTAACCGGTTCAAAACGGTTCAAGGTAATTTTTTTTGTTAGTATCACAAAATGAACATATGGGAATAAAAAATTGGCAGCTGTATTTCTATCTATTGATCAAATCGTCATATACAGAATTGCAATGTATAATAAATTTTGGGTTTTCGTGGCGCTTTTGTATTGGCACTATGATTAAGCATGTGTCACGTTGACACGTGACGTGATGGTGTCAACACATGTTGTCAAGTAATGTCACGTGACCCCGTGACGTCACGTGACTCACTGCGTCAACTCGAATTAATTTGAGGAAGTCACTAGATGTATTAACCTTGTTGACAGCACGACGTAACATGACATCACGATTTTGCACCGAGAGTCACGTGACACCATGACGTAAGCGATTTTCATAACCCCTAGTCAAGTGCTCGAGTTCATGACAATCAGCATCATCAAACATTCGGGTAACGGTTCATGTCAATTAAATATGATAAGAGCCCAACTCTAACAATATCTGAAGCTCAGCCCAAGCTTTTGCTTTCCAAACCCTAGCCGCCTAGAGCATGACTATGATGAACACTGACGGTATATAATTAGCGTTAGATCACGTGGCCGCTTGTTCAAATTGCGAGTTGAGGAGGAAATTGACAGCTGTCTCTTTCCTTCATTTTTTCTGCATCTGCTATTGCGCGGAGGGGAAAACTAATGGATATTTTCGCAAGCTATCAACGTCAGGGTTACTTCTTAACAGTATTTGTTGAAAGTACAAAAAAAATGTTGCAAGACCACTTTTACATCATGGAGGCACCCAAACATTTTTTCGTTGTTGCTGAACTGCATCCGAAAGATGTCCCCGAGAATAGAAGTATTGAAATGAAATGACTAAATGCGACTTATTAATATCACGTTACATAGAATTACATGTGTGCACGGAATTTAGAAAATCTAAAAAAAAAGATTTTAGTGACCTCAGAGGGACAGCCGAACGTTGGCCCTCACTGTAAGTCTTACACGAGCGTCGTTCTGAAGTGATTGCCCAAGTTTCGACCTCTGTACTTTGGTTAAAGGAGCTATAAAAATATTTCTATACATCACTAAATACTACTCAAAATCACTCCCTAACGTTAATAACTGATTGAACTTGGCTTTCCTTCTTTTTCTAGGCAATGGCAGTCGCCAAACAATTAGAGAAATATGAGCATCGTTCATCACCTCAACTCGGAGTCAGAAGCGGCCAGGTGGCCTGGTGCCTATATCTTATGCCGCCAACGTTAATCATACCCCCGCGCTGGGGTTGGAAAGGAAGAAAACTCGTGTTGAGCTCCAGGCATTGTTAGAGTTCGGCTATTTTCATCACCGCAGTGGTTGGACACGAGCCATTACCGGTGTCCGCCGAGGCATTGATTGTTACGAGCCGATGTACAGTGCTCACGCAGTTCTCCTGTCCAATCCATGAGCCGCTCTCGACTGGTGGTTTTGATCCCACAATTACGACATCAATCTTTGCGAAGGCAAGACTAAAAGAAAGAGTCTCATTTTATCCTCGCAATCTGACCGCGACAAAGAAGCCTCTGAATCAGTGGCGGCCTGTGCGAGTATACTACTTGGGCCAGACTAGGACCAATACGCCTCGGAAAAGTCATGAACATTCGAACCCGATATCGTTTCATGACCCCTTTAAACTTCACGGGGTGCAAAATAAAAGCAATGAAGGGTTTCTGTTAACCAGTGACAAATAAAATTGTCGAATTAGCACTCACAAATGGAGGAGGCAGTTACTCAGGAGTCAGGAATACTTTCAGCCTTTCCACTCTGGTGAAGAAGGAAGACCAGCGAAGCTGTACTATGGTGGGAATGAAGTAATGGCCGGCCGGAAGTCGGCAAGCCAGAGTGGAAACGCTCGAAAGGTTGCCGTCGTCCCTTATAGGTGGTGGTAGCTGTCTAGAGTTTAGTGTCATCATTTGTTTGCTGACGGACACGATACTGGGAAAACTAGCCCTTAACAGCTCCGCTGTAAAAAGAAGTGTTTGTGTGTGTGTGTGTGTGGGGGGGGGGGAGGGGGTTAGTTTAAAAAAAAACATGCTGTGTTGTAAAGGTCTCTCTTCCAAGCATCTTTGGCGCAGAACAAAAAGCGTGGAAACTACTTTGTTTGCAAAAGCGTTCTTCTAAAAGAACACGTTTTTGTCATGCCAGACGCTCGCGCCGTTCCTCACGACGATGCGCTAAGAATGATAATACGTGCCTTTCAAGTACTTGGCTTTCACTGAGCTTGAACCTCCTGCAGCGCGCATTTTGCACCATCGAATTTGATTTTCTCAGCAAGTAGAAATCACAATGACCACGAGCGTATGGTATGATGACGTCACGTGCATAGCATGTTAAACAGTTCAGCTTTCTGGTGAAATGTGATGTTCGCAACACTAGCAATAGATGTCCTAATTGTAAAGTTGTGCAGTATTTATAGCAGTCTCGCGATGATATATGGCAGCCTAGAGAAATGTTAGAGCGCATGACTGTTCAAGCATAGTGTTGTAAAGTGAGGGCCCAAAACAAGTGCAGGTAAAACCGAATATAACATTAGCCTCCCGAGGCAGTATTTCGCGAAGTTTCGAGCTCATGCAAGTTGATGAAATGTGATTTATACTGAGATTTTACGAATCTTTATCAGTCCTTCGCGGTATTTATGTAAAATTATGAATTTCATTGCGCGCATCTTTGAGCATCTCTTTTTGCAGTAAGGCGTTTTGTAAGGGATTATTTAGAAAAATAACATTAATTATCTCTCTCTCTCTCTTTTGAACTTTTCGTGTATTTGACTTCCAATCTATCATGTGAGCACAGAGTCCTTTTTGGCGTACCCTGCAACACGATGTTTCACACTGCCAATCAGCAAACAGAAAAACACTTTTACGCCGACTCCACAGCTCGCGTAGTTTCGGGTATCGTCCTTCCGCGTCGGTCTCAAGCGGTTATGTGAACTTTAAAAGTAAAATTTATTGATCATTATAAAATATATTTAATTACTAACTGAATATTTGACAACATAAATAAAGGGTCGACCACCCTGAAGCAATGCCCCCAAATTATCTGAAAGGTGTTCTGCCAATCTTTTCCGGCGTTTTTATCCTCAACAGGCACGTTGTAAGTGATATGGGACAGCCTTACGCACATTTTTGATTCTGAAGCTGATTTAAATACCTATGTGTTCCTAGCACATTTAACTTCTCAAACATATAGAAGTCTGTATTGCTTCTTTTATATGGTGAACATTAATTGTATGTGCCTGTGGGCTGGACAAAAACAAAGTAAACAGGGGTGTGCGGCGGAACTATGACGATTACGCACGCAAACCGTCAGAAAGTGTCCAATTAAGTAGCTGCCATGTCGAGTAGAACGTGAAATACTACTTCATTTTACTTGACAAAAAAGAATCTTGGAGGACGCTTAAGCTTCGCCTTTAAAAGTGGAAGGCGATAGCGTTAACGGGCCTCGTGTGCATCGCATTCTCACTTGCCGCACAAGCGTGCCTCGCGTGGCCTAGTCAAAAGCGTCTGACTCGCAACCGAAGGGTCGTAAGTTCGAATGCCGCCCAAAATTCATTTTTTTCCTTTAAGGCAAAGAAATTACTTTAAAAAGTGGAATCATTTGAAACATACGGCGACCTTTAATTCGCATTACATGTCATGTTTCACTCGCATTCCTCGCATTCCACTCGCATTCCACGCGTGATGTCACGCGTGGAATCACTCGCATTCCACGCGTGATGTCACGTTTCACGTGAGCATTGTGGGTTGTTTGAAATGTAGCTCTGACGTCATGACCCTATCGACCAATCAAGATTTTCCAGTCACGTCACCGACATTGGCTATTCTGCGACATGAGCTCCTTAACGCTATCGCGTTAAAATCGTCAATTTGCAAGGGTGATGCTCATTTGCAAATTAAATTGACCAGCATCTTGTCAAGAACAAACCTCAACAGCCAGGCTGTGCCAGCTTATCCTGTATGAGAAAATGTTCACTTGGGCGAGCGCTATTTTGGGCCAGATTCAATCTGAGTGCGAAGGTGCGTATAGATTAGAGTGAACAATCGCGATTACTCCTTGCTGCATGATTAGTCGCATGCACGCAGTGCTGAGTGTAAACAATGTCTGTTTAAAACAACAAGCATTTTAATTGCCGCTTGGTGTTTCTATAAAAAATAGGCTGAAAGGAATTATCCTAAAACTTTTTTGACATTTTGAAAATTTCATTGCTTTTTGCTCAGTTGTGTCGTCATCATATACATATATATTGTGAAGCGTATTTTGTAAACCATATTTCGTGATATATATGGCCACGAGGTGCTCATTTCATAATTTTATGTGATGTAATTAATTCGTTAGTTCAAGGACACAATCACGATTTCACTTTTAATACTGCGATACAAAGTTGTACCAATCACGGGTATTTTAGGCGACCTACCACACTTCGCGACAATATTTTATACCGTGTAAAAAGATCAGCTTGAACTTTAGAATTTTACTTAAACACGATGAAAGGACAAGAAAATACAGCATAGTTCTAAATTTCAAGCTGATCTATATACAGATATGTACCAACAAGCTCAACTTTTTACTCTTGTACTTAAACATTTTGATTCAGGTAAAATATATGTTACTGGTAAACAAAGGGATGTTGAGTCGTATGAACACGGCGTTTAGTACGTTAATGCAGATTTTCTACTCTTGCGTCGAAATTAAATAACTGAATTTCATATTTTTGGTTCCTAAATACAAAAGTAAATTGCACGGACGATCGAAGAAACTATATAGTTAATCGTTTCACGGCGTAAATAGTGTATATTGCCAGAACAATGCGAAAAATATATTCTCAATTTAGCGGTTCAAACCGGTTCGAACCGGTTTGAACCGGTTTGAACCGTTATTTTTTCTCCCCGGAACTGAACCGGAACCGAACCGAAATCCGTGAACCGGAACCGGAACCGAACCGATAAAAATTTCGGTTCGACACTCTGAGCACGGCATCGCACGAAGTATAAACAAAACATGATGGTATAAAAACGTTAAAAAAATAATTACACATTGAGGAACATAGCACGGATCTGGTACTTTTACGCAGTTCTTCATCGAGTAATCTTTTGTGCAGATTTCTTGTGTAGGGTTACAGGAAATGTCTCCCAGAATTGCATTTTCCTGTCGCATTGTGTTCTTACGGTCAGGAAAAGCAAGCGCTCTCAAAACCAGAGAATATGCAAGCTGTGTGTGTTCCTCTCGATCATCTGCCTATTGCGGTACACAGTAGACAGGTGGTCCTTTTGCGTTTTTTTTTAGGGCGAAGTCCTTGCCGTGGGTCTGTCCCTCCTCTGTATGTAGCCACTTCGAGGTTTAGTTTATGAATGGCTCAAGAGATGGCGTGTTCCGGAATTAACTTTATGTAGAGATGACAGATGGCGCTTAGCTCATGTTGCGGAGCGGAGAGCGCGCAAGGCGGCGGCAGCGCGCGCTCGCAGACAGAATCCAGCCGTGCGAGAGCGAGAGGCCGAAGCATGTCGTCAGGCTGCGCGTCGACGCCGCCAAGATCCGGCCGTGCGAGAGCGGGAAGCCGAATCGCGTCGTCAGTCTGCTCGGCGACGCCGCCAAGATCCGGCCGTACGAGAGTGGGAAGCCGAAGCGGCACGGCAGCGTCGCCAAGATCCGGCCGTACGAGAGCGGGAAGCCGAAGCGGCACGGCAGCGGCGCCAAGAGGATCTGCAGAACGTCAGGGAACGGGAAGCGGCAAGAAAGCGCGCGTATCGGCAGGCAGACCCCGATGCAGCGAGAGCTCGTGAGGCGTCTGCAAACGCATCAGGCGAGCTCAGCCCGAAGGTGCCGACGCGCGGTTTAAGCGAGACTTTCTAGACGTTTCGTTCGGCCATAGCTGTGGTGTGTGTGATAGATTGTGGTTTGTATACACACACACACAGTGTTTCTCACGTCTTTACATGGCGATGAGTGGGCGAATTAACGGAAGAATCGCTGGTTTACCGACGATTCACTCCGGAGCTTCGCCCACTCATCATCATTCACCACGTGGATATGCTGTGACTTTTTTTCTTTGCACTTAACGATCTCTAGTGCTTTTCACAGAATGTGCTCAATGAAGCAACGGTAGGTTCTAAATTACCCAAGTGCTTGATTCGTGGCAATATATTGTCTTGAATTACAGGCAATGAGGCATTAGAAAACAGAATGAACTAATCATTTAATGGGGGTGAACTAAAGTACCTACATAAGAGCTTCCTACAAGTAGCTACATTCTTGGAAGCGCCGACTGCGTGACGGTGCAGGTTTTACGAAGCGAACGGTGGTGCACAGCAGGGGTTTGAACTGAAAGTCGCCATTTATTCCAGAAGAATGTACTTTGTTTTTTTGTATTGGTTGTCGTTACTTGTTAAATAAGTATCAAGGAACTTTAGTGTGACCTTGTGCCAGAAACGAAGAAAAAACAGCTGTCGAGAAAGAAGCAGCGAGCGTCGACGGCGGCAGCATCAAGCGACGGCACGGCGGCACAAGAGGTGGCTATCGCGAGAGACAAACAGCGAATGCATCGGTGATACAGCGCTCGGTTTTTTATCTACAATGGCCGGCATCTCAAATATTCTACCTAGAACATTCGGGAAAGGGCTAGGTAGCGACTTACTAGACAAGGTAATTCTGAACTCCTTATCGTTTACAATCGGTGCAAGAGTGTACGCGAATCTTCTATAGTCGGTGACAGGTCAAAAACAAAGTGGAAGCCCCTCCCACCTCTTTGCACTTTCCCACCTCTTTCCAGTTTAATAGTACGAATGCCGGAGAGGAGGCGACTTCCTCTCCACCGTTCACTCCGCTGAAGTGGAAAGGGGTGGGAGGAGCTTCCACTCTGTTCTTGACCTGTCACTGACTATAGATAAACGGAGGTGCGTATCTTATTGAGCATACACGTGGCATAACCCCCCCCCCCCCATTTAAAAGCGCATCGTCCAGATGCAACACAAAACAAAACAAAACATTTCTAAGCCAAGAAACGTCCTTTGGAAAACGAAAAGTTTTCAGTGCTACCGAGCCTAGAACAGTTTGAGACTATCTACATGAACCGCCTCGGGTAGTGGTCGGCGTCGTGATTATGTCCGCATTCCGCCGGTTACCACTTCGTAATTGAGTTCCCTGAGGCGACGAAGTACCTTGTACGGTCCGAGGTACCGTTTCAACAGTTTTTGGCAAAGGCCAATGAGACAAATGGATGTCGACATCCACACCCTTTGTCCAGGCTCGAATCGAACGCCCCGACGACGAAGTTTGCAGCGGCCAGAGTCGACACGCTGATGGTCTTGATTCTGGAGTTGGGCGAGCTGGCGGACTTTTTTGGCCCGTTGAGCAACCACCTTGGCGTCGTCGCACCAATCGTCACTTGGCTCGTGGGGCAGCATCGCGTCTGGCATGGTCGTTACTTTCGGACCATGTACCAGCTGGAAAGGTGTAACTCCAGTGGTCTCTTGAACTGCCGTTTTGTAGACAAACGTGACGTAGGGTAAGACCTTGTCCCACGTCTCGTGCTCCACGTCGACGTACATGGCTACAAGGTCGGCGATGATCTTGTTTAGCCGTTGCGTCAGGCCGTTTGTCTGCCGATAGTACGCATTCGTTCGGCGATGGCTGGTGTGGCTGAGCTAGAAAATCTCCTGAGTCAGTTCTGCCAAAAACGACGACCCTAGGTCTATATTTAGCACTTTAAGGGCACCGTGCGTGAGGACGAAGGCCTCGACAAAAAACTTGGCTACTTTGCCAGAGGTTCCCGACGGGAGCGCCTTTGTCTCGGGGTACCTTGTGAGGTAATCAGTTGCAACTATGATCCACCGGTTCCCTTGCGTCGATGATGGGAACGACCCAAGCAAGTCCATTCTGATCTGCTGGAACGACGTAGTCAGGGGGTGATCGGATGCAGAAGTCTTGCCGGCTTCGTCGGTGGCTTCTTGCGTCGTTGGCATTCGCGGCACGATTGGACACAGAGGTGGACAGTCTTCGGGAGCTTGGGCCAGTAGTAGTTTCTTCCGAATCCGCCCAAGTGTTTTGCTGTAGTCCAGGTGACCCGCCGTCAGATCCTGATGGGGCGATTGGAAGACTTCCGCTCGAAGACTCGCAGGAATAACCAGCAGCCACGTCGAGTTGGTGCCGCCGAAGTTTCCTTTGTACAGTACACTTTCTAGAGCAGCGAAGGTCATCAAGGATCGTGCTATGACACGTGGAATTTCACTCCCTTGTCCCTCCAGATGCTTGATGAGCGCACGCAACTCAGGATCGTCTCGCTGAAGTGCCGCCATGTTGCTGATGGTCACCGCGCCGACAGAAACGTCGTCGTAGTCGCTGTCGTCACTACGCTCAGACGCTAAGTCGACTGGTCTCCTCGACAAACAATCGGTGTCACTGCGCTTGAGGCCGGACTTGTAAACCACACGCTGAACTCTTGAAGGCAAAGCCTCCACCGTGCGAGACGGTCTGAGGGATCCTTCAGGTGTGCAAGAAAACAAAGCGAGTGGTTGTCTGTGACCACTCAAACAGGCTTCCGTACAGGTGTGGACGGAATTTTGTGATGGCCGAGACAACGGCAACATATTCCTTCTCGGTCGTCAAGTAATTTCGTTCCTCGTTCGAAACGTCCGACTAGCGTAGGCGATCACGCGCTTTGTACCCTCCGGTCGTTTGACCAGTACCGCGCCAAGTCTTGTATTGCTGGCGTCCGTGCGAACTTCTGTTTCGGCTGATTAGTTGAAAGGGCCAGGAATCGGTGGCGACTGGAGTCGTCGCTTTAACTCGTCGAATGCCTGTTGTTCTCCTCCCCATTCGAAGTTTATGGCGTCTTTCGTGAGGTGCGTGGGTGGCGCAGAAATCCTTGAGAAATCCCGATCGAATCGCCTGTAGTACGCGTGAAGTCTCATGAATCTTCGTGCGGCCTTCGTGTCGGTGGGCGGTTGGAATGACGCTACGGCGCGAGTCTTCTCAGGGTCAGGATGAACACCTTCGTTGCTCACAACGTGACCTAAGAATTTCAGTTCGCCGTAGGTGAACCGCCACTCCGTTGGCTTGAGGTTGAGTCCGGCGGTTCTTATTGCTCGAAGAACGGCCCGAAGGCGTGGCAAGTGCTCGTTGAAGTTGGCCAAGAATACTATGACGTCGTTGAGATAAACGAGACAGCTCTGGTATTTAAGGCCTGTCAGTACGGTGTCCATGACACGCAGGAAAGTTGCCGGCGCCGTGTACAGTCCGAAGTGCGTCACCTTGAACTCGTCCAGTTCATCGGGCGTGACGAAGGCAGTCTTCTTTCGGTCCCGTTCGTCGAATTTGATGAGCCAGTAGCCACGCTTCAGGTCCATCGACGGAAAGTATCGGGAGCTGCGCAGCCTCTGTAGTGTGTCGTCGATGTGGGGGAGCGGATACACGTGTTAGTAATCACCGCGTTGAGCCGACGATAGTGTACGCAGAATTAAAACTTTCCGTCCTTGTTTTTCATCAGTACGACAGGAGAGGCTCTCGTGCTACTTGAAGGCTGGATCCTGTCGTCGTTGAGCATTTCTTGCACTTGTTTTTGAATGGCCTCTCTTTTTTTGGGGGAGACCCGGTACGGCGGCCAATGCAGAGGGAGCGCATCCTCGTTGGTAACGGTGCGATGTTCCGCAAGTGTTGTCTGGCCCACCATCCACATCGTCGCAAAGCAGTCGCTGAAATGGCGAGGAGGTCTTTGAGCTGTCGTCGTTCCGTGGCACTGAGCTTGGGGTTAACGTCGAGCTGCGGCGGCAGTGTACTGTACGGCTGAAATGGCGAGGGTTCATCGGAGGTCACGGCGATTTCGGTGGCGTTACGGGGTTCCTCAACGTGGCCTACACTGGCACCTTTTGTGAGGTGCTGCGCCTCTTGTCGAAAGTTCGTCACGAGGACAACCGTGCGCCCATGATGCAGCTCTGTTACGCCCCTTTCAATGCCTATTCCTCTCCCGAAAAGCAGTTGGACATCGCCTTTCAGAAGAACTTCCTTGCAGGCGACTGCATCGGTGACGACGGGAACAAGAATACTCAACCGCGGCGGCAGGTTCACGTGGTCTGGAATGACTCGGAAGGCTTCTGGCGTCATTTTGAATCCCTCCGGAGGTAGGACAGACATTCAAATCGTCAATCTGTTGCTCCAAGGTAGATCACGGCACCGTATTCACACAGGAATTACTCGCCAAGAATGACGTCTCTCACACAGTCTGAAGGACGACGAACTTGACTCGACAGGTCTCCCTTGAAGTTTGACGCCAGCAGGGCATGTCCCAACAGGCGTGATAAGGTGTCCTCCGGCGGTGCTCATTTTCGGGCCGTTGCAGGGCATCGTGGCTTTCCTAGGGCGGCAAGAGAGCTTCCCATTTAAAACGAAATAATCTACTCCGATGTTTACAAGAGCCGAAGCGTCGGGGTCTTCGATTACAGAGTTGAAGTTGTTGGGCACAGTTGGAGAATCGTCGTTCCGATGCTTGTCGTCGCCAGAGTAGGTGCTTTCCGACGTTCTTGGAGGTTCTTTCCGACCGTCGTCTTCGGCCACTCCACCTCCAGGTGTTGCCGAGCTCAGTTTCCTCGACGAGGTAGGGGAGACAAGCTTTCTCGGTTGGACATACGAAGTGGCGACACCGGACATCATGGTTACGGCGAACGGGATCTCCGAGGAAGCAAGTGCAGGCGAGTGAGGGTGATGCATGTACTCTTAATATCTCGTGGTCGCCCTCGCGCTCCACGGGCGGGGGAGTTAACTGCTAACCCACGAAGCTAAAACTGCCGGTAGGGGCATCGCCGGTAAACGTGGTCGGCTTCCCCGCAAGTGTAGTACATCGGGCGTCGGTCAGCCGAGCGCCAAGCGTCAGTCTTACTTGGCGCCGGGTGTTCAGCTCGGACGTACGAAGCTTGTTCCTCAGTTCGCAGAGCGTAATGCGGCTTAGGGCTTCCCGTCAAGGGTCCACCAGGTGCTGGTACTGGCGGGTTGCTGGCAGCGGTCATCGGGCCATGGCGGCGTATCTCAAGGTCCATCGCTAGAGCGGCGCAGGGTTGAGCAGAGCCTTTGGTTTTATGTCTCTCTGAAACTCTCCTCGCACGAATTCGGCGATAGACAGCGATGCTGGGGGATCGGAAGCGGGCAGAAGCTTCTTGAGTTCTTCGCGAACAGCGTCACGGATAATCTCGCGAAGCTCGTCGGCGCTGGTGCTGAGCTCGGGGCGGACCGATGCCCGAATGGAGACGTCGGTGAGCCATGATAGTGGCGAGCTCGGGCCGCTAGCGGCCGCTCGATGTTTGTTGCGTCTGCAACAAACCCGTCCACTGCCGTTGGAGGGGAGCGGTAAAGGCCGCCGATGATTAGGCGAAGGCCGCTTCTCATTAGATAGCGCAACTTTTGCTCGTAGGTAGCTTGCGGGTCGGGCGTGCACTTAGGCGTAGCACATCTTCAACAAAGCTGGTTACTCTTTTGTTGGGGGCCTGAATCTGTGTTCAAATCAGAACCTCCGCCCGCTGCCGTCGGTGTTGGCTCATAAAGGTCCGCTTCAACTCGGCGACGCAGATGTACCATAAGTGAGCGAAGCCTCGTGCTTCTCGAACCAGTGCCTCGCAGTACACCCCAGTGAAAAGTAGAGTTCTGCAGGGACTGCTCGGCTGTCCTTCCGTTATTGCGTGCCACGCGCTCGTAGTGTTGAATTCAGTCCTCGACGTCCTCGTGCATCTCGCCGGGGAAGGGCATCGTCGTACGAGAGGCGACGGGCACGTAAACAATGGGGGAGGCAGCGGCGGGAGTCTCAGTTTCCTGGCCCCGGGAGGTCATAGTTGGTTTCGTCGGATTTTTTTTTTGGGGGGGGCGTCCAGTTGAAGTCCGATTTTCGGGGGTTGGTTTTTGGCGCGGCGGTTTCCTCGGGTTTCGGTTGTCTCCACGGATGGTCTTCTTGAGCCGGGGGCTAGGCTTGCGCTGCGAGGCCTCGGAGGGGTTCGTTTCATGGGCTGCGGTACCCCGCACCACCAGGAGAAATATCACAAATGACAGACGATGAGAAAGGAGAAAACAGAATGAGCTAAAAATTTAATGGGGGCGAACTTGTGCCAGAAACAAAAAAAGAACAAACGTGAGAAAGAGGCAGCGAGCGTCGACGTCGGCGGCAGCAATCGACGGTACGTCAACGTAACAGCTGGATATTGCGAGAGACAATCAGCGAATGAATCGGCTATACGTCGCTCGGCTCTTCATCTACTATGCTCGACATCTCGATTTTTCTACCTTGAACACTTCGGGAAAAGAGCTAGGGCGAGACCGACGCAAGATCATTCTGGCCTGCTTATCCTTTACGCTCGGGGTAAGATTGTACGCGAATCTTCTAGGTGAACGGAGAAGCGTATATTATCGATCATGCTCGTAGCTATATAAATTTACTAATAAAAAAGGAAAATCGCAAAAAGGTTGAAACTGTAATTATGCTTGTCTGCTGCAGCATATTCGAAAGTTTGGACTGTACATGGTATCTTAATGCCACTTCTTTTTAATGCTTATTTTCAACACATTGTTAGTCAGTTTATTAGGAGAACTATAGCCAGGTTTAGCACGTCTTTACTTAAGACCCAAAATATATCTCGAGGTACGTGCGCGCTTCGTGAGCATTATACAATGAAGGAAGTAACAGCGCGAGCTCCTAATGCCAATATCGTTCTACAGAATATGTTCTGCTTAAAATTCGCAACAAAAACTAGTCAAATTAATGGTAGCAACAGCATAGAAACTGACTAGCAATGTGTCGTGCCCAAAGTCAAAATATGAACACCCGAAAACACCTTGAAACGGCTCCTTTCAGACGCCTTCGAGTTTCTAACGACGTTTTGCTCGGAAAGAGCTTCTAAATCATCGGCGAAAACTACGAGGCTTCTATACTTTGTTTCAGCATCACGTCGCCATATGAGAACGCTACGTCAAGGGCAAGAGTGAAGGCACATGACGGTTCTGCACAGGAAAAGTGCTCTACGCCGGTAAGTTGTCACCTGCTCAATCTAACAACATGATCGGCTCCCAAGTTTCGTGCCTTTCGCTGCTTGCGAAGTTATACAGAAACAAGTATACGATATTTAGTTTTTAGTGTTTTGAACCATAGTGTGCCTTCATCGTGATTTGTTTGGCCACGAAGAAGCGAAGATGGTTAACGTAAAGTGACACGTCTCGTTTAGACTTCAATGTATATTCTGCCTCAAGTTTTAGTGCGAATAGCATTCTTTTGGATACTTCACGCACTTTTCGCCTATGTATCTATCTATCTATCTGGCTATCTAACCTCTTACGCCGCGGGTCGATAAATAAACAAAAAAGATTGGCGCCGGCTGGGATTCGAACCGTTGGACCTTTGGTCAGCAGGCAGACGCGCTAACCACAGAGCTATGAAGGCAGTCATTCAACGCACTCTAAACGGTTGTTTATATCTTTACCATAGGACGCGCTTGCAGCGCGTACAGCGGTGCGCGCATGCACGAGGGCTCATTCCGCTCTCGTGAGCTGAGCACGGCCGTTAGCTCACCCTCTCCCGTGCTCGGGAGAGGGTGATGTAGCGGCCGTGCTCAGCCTCACGAGAGCGGAATGAGCCCTCGTGCATGGAACGCGCGCGCACCGGTAGTTGTGACAGCGCTGTAAAGCGCGTCCTATGGTAAAGATATAAACAACCGTTTAGAGTACCGTTGGTTGAGACTAGCTGAGACGCCAGAAAGTCTGGTCGGTACCATTTTGAGTGTTTGTGCGTATGGCGCGTGCTTTGCTCGCCTTCCTAAGTGACACAAACGCACGTGCTGGGCTGCGGAGATCGTGCGCAGGGCTGTGAAAGTGTCAACAAATTTAGAATCGCCTCAAGAGTGGGCTGGCGTATCTAGAGTGTGCCGGCCACCTGACGAACGCGCATAACTCCGCACCGTTTGATGCTATTCGCATTAACGTAGATAATCATTCCCAAAGGATGGGTTCTGGTGATTTTTCTAACCGGCTACAGTTGCATTATACATTTGTTTGAACACCTCCACTCGGGATGCACAAACTTCTAACCACCAAAACAAGAAGACGAGACACCGAAAACCGTAACAACTCCCACCAAAGTGGTGTGCATGCCACAAGCACTAGCCTCAAGGTCCCACAGCGTCCTGTCACCTAAACCGCACAGCCATGTGTCTCAGGGAAAGTGACAAGCCACTTAAGCGTTCAATCTTGTCCCAGATCCTAGAATTGTACACACGAGCCTGGCTAGAAGGTGCAGACGGGCGGGAAGAGTTTCTCGCGGAGCCCTTCATGAATTGGAGAGGAAAGCGTCCCCTTCGTCGCTGTTGCTGTCGCCATCCGATGGCGACGCCAACGTCCTGGGACTTGTGGCTCCTTGAGTCGCCTAAGAGCATTCCCGTGTCCGCCATTGGTTCCGTGCGACCGCGAGTACACCGCAAGAAAGGGCAAGATCGCCGTGTCTTTTTTTCATTTTTTTTTTTTGCTATTCTTCCGGTTAACGCCTAAGTCGGCTGCGTGCGTCAATCAAACAACACTTCTTCGTTTTGGTTTTACTTATAGGCATGCAGATGAGTCAGAACAGGAAATACACTCTCTTAGTCAATCTTCCTAACTCTCACTCACTCTTATGTCTTTCTTTTTATGCTTTCTTTCTGCCTTACTTGCATTCTATGACCTTCTTGATCTTTCTCTCTTTTGCTTTCCTACCGTTTTATCTTCCTTAGTAATCATTTCTTTGTATTTTCATCTTCATATCTCACTTCGTTTCCTCCTAGCTTAGATTTGTTTTGTTCATTTTTTTCTTCTTTTTCGCTCTTTTTTTTTCTATGTTTATATCCCTTCTCTCTTCGTGTTTTTGTATTTATTTCTCTTTCTTTAACTGTTTCTTGAGCCCCTCATTTCCTTCAATTGCCTCACTATCTGACCTTTCTTTATTTCCATTGTATCTCCCTTTTTATTCGACTGATCTCTCGCCCTCTTCTGAAGCCTCTTAATCCCCTGGCTCCCTTTTATCACAACTTATATTTTCTCCGTATTACATTTTGCACTAACTTATTCATCTCGCCCTTTCTCTCTTCGTCTCCGTTCAATGAGGCTTGTTTTACATTTCCTGCTTCTCTATCACTCGCTCACTTTCTCTATTTCACAGTTTCATCTTGTTATCTGTGATCTGTGAGAATCACAACATCGAGAGAGGGAGACGGAAAGACAGAAGGGAGGTAGTAGAAAACGAAAGCTGAAAACAAGAAGAGAAACGGAAAGGAAGTCTCAGCAGCAGAGGCGACAGGAAAACAAACGATGTCTTGCTCGGAAGCGACAAGCATCGGCGCCGACACGGAACAAAAGAACGACGGGGCTTCCAAACTGCATCACACGCTCGGACGCACGTTGCAGAGAATCCTCCACTCAGAGTGGGGGTACGAGCACAGAGCAGATAGCTAAGAGACGAGATAGCACGGAGCTCAGTTCCAAAACCACGACATAGAAGGAGTAGGTCGCAGACAAACGTTCTAGAAACAAAAAACAGACGCCTCTTGTTGTTTTTGTTCGTTATACCGCGCACAAACGTTTCAAAGCGCTTTAATTCAAATATTGGTGTTATTGAAGAATTTACAACGTAGTAAAGAAAGGCTCAGAATAACCCGAATCAAGTGTCTCGTACAGATAGGTGTGTTCACCGGACGCCATGGCTGAGTGCTCGGTTCGCAGCACATGCTCAGAAGAGATTCATGCTTGCCGTCTACAAACAGCTTCAATAGTGGGTGTTGGTGTTGCATATAAGAATAAACGCAAGCAGTCTGCGTTTGCGTTAGCGTTGCGTGTTCCACACTGCGCGTGCGTGGGGCCATAACTGTAGTCTTGAATCGGCGCATGGCGCCGACACGCATGTGCAGCATGGAGCACGTGACGCTAACGGAAACGTACGGAGATTCCTTTGCGCAGTACTATAACTTTATTATTAAATTTCAGACGATAAAACGCACGTTTTATTGTCTGCAACATCCACTCATTAACGAGGTTTAGAATAGCATACAAAAATATATAGCGTCGTCTCCACTGCGCACGCGTCCAGCCTTAAACCACGTTTTGGATTGGGTTAGCCTGCACAAACCTTTAACAACGTTCTTCTAAATCTCGCTATTTCTGCAAATAGGGGCAAACCTCTTGGCAGACGATAAGCTTTTCTGAGCATGAGCCGTCGAAAACGTGCCAACATTTGAACAGATAGCAGGACGAATTGAGCACAAAGGAGTAGATACGACTTTTATCTATAGAACGGTGAACGCTGAAAAATTGGGAGAATTAAGAGGTACTAGAGAGACTTAGTTTGACACAAAATAAAGAAAACAGCGATAACGTGCAAAGACGTAGCCCTAATTAAGGCAACAAGAAAACATGTTTGTTTTAATTAACGCAGTTTCAGTTATATTAGCCTAGACGGGTTTTCACAAACCTCGACCTGGTTTCGCGGAGGACACTGGGCACATTCAAAGATCCAGTTGTAGTAATGACAATTCTCACGTTCCGCCACGCTAACCATCCTGGCCATTTTACTCGTGAAAGGACATTTAGCAAACTTAAGAAATAAACACGAACTTCCTTATGTTTAGCGGGAATTAGGTTGATTTAGTACGAAGCGACACAGCGAGCAGAAAATTTGCATTTTTCGTCCATTTAGGTGAGCGGCAAACTGAGCCATTATGATCCGTGTTTTTAGTATTTGCGAGTTTTGTTTTTGTTTTGATGTATGTCCTCGAATATGTTAGGGAAAGTAACATGAGAGATTGTGCCGTTACGCGCACAGCAATGACGACTAAAGGAAATGTTCGAAAAACTCTTGAATTCGTAGATCACAATTCTTTTTTTTAAATTTAATTTAGGAGCTCCTCAGACCCTCGTGACTGATAAGGGGGATTAGGTTATAAAAAACTATATCGCTTTAAAAAGACACACGTGTGTTAACTTGATTAAAATCCCTAAACGTATCGAGACAACCATAAGCTATAAAATATCAGCTCTGGAAATCGGAATGACAAATTTAATTTATATTGACATTGCCCTCTGACGTGAATTGTGTTGGAGTAAGCTATCTTTGCCTGAGGGATAAAATATATTTATATAATTATAAAGAAAAAGGCGCAACTTTCTTCGCTGTTTCAGCTAGATAGAAATAGAAATGCAGCAAGTGGTAGTTCGAACGAAGTTCGGAAATACCTAACTTTTTCTAAGGAGTCATTAACTGTGTCACAAAGAATTGAATAAATTTCTGTTATAGAACATTCACTAACGAGAGTCACAAAAAACGCTTCCAGTGTGCTTAATGTTTCCTATTTCGTCATCGTCTAGCTATAACATGCTATTAGATCGCTTTTTCTTAATTGCAGTAATTGTGACGGTATCCCAGACGTCTTCAACTTCCGTTTTAGCAGTTTTTCGCCTGGAAGTCGTGCAAATGTCTACCTTAAAAAAATAAAGTTATGAACTTCTTGAAGTTTTCTTCTATTAGCAAAAGCCTCCTGGGTACAACACGTCAATAAATATATTTTGCTTTGAGATATATAAGTTCTCAAATAATATCATATGCATCCATACAATGCAATGGCTTCATTACCCCCCTCCACACAAACACAAAATCTACATTAGGAAATCTATTGCCAAATAATAAACATCTTCTGCGAGTCAAATAAAAAAATCCCTAAATTGGCGCCAACTTAGGGGTGGCAACGTTCACAAACAACCCTAAAACTGACAATAACGTCGGCTTCAGTTTCGCACACGGTTAAATCAAGCCAATTTCGGCACTGCCATTTGCACAATGCAATTAGTTAGGAAATGTCAAAAACAAGGGAGTAAATTCTAAATAAATGTTTGTCTTCTCAAGCTCGCGTCATGCCGAGCAGAAATGTGAGTTCCGTGCACAGAGACATCTCTGTCTGAAAAATGCTTCCGAAACTTTCCGCCGAGCGGCAGCACTGGATGGTGCGGGTAACTACTTTCGTGCCAAGACGCGGGCAACAAAAGACACCTCCAGATTTCAATCTGTATCTCGGATCGGCTCCCTTCTTTCGAAACCAAACAAGCCACGCAATCCTTTTCCCAGGAAAACGTATCAGACGAATAGGACAAGGCCCTGTCTCCGTGTCTCGAGACTGGTGACAGCCAGGACAAGCTGTCGCCGCGCCACGTGGGCGATATCCACGCGAAGACGAGAGCGATATACGAGCAAGAACAAAAGTCAATAGAAAACGTTTCTTCAATCGCGAGTGGAGCGTTGCGATTTAATCCATGTGGTAACACTCCTGCACTCAAAATACCGTTGGCTAAACGCCCGTGAGTCAAGAGACAGTTGTTGATCCGGGAAAATCCGCTTTAAAACCAGGTGTTAGTTGAGCTGATTTTCTCGCAGGCCAAACTAGATATTGTAACCGATTCCTTTTTGTTTCTCCTCTTAAAATGCCAACAAGGATTTCTTTTGTCCAGTATTATTGTAACCGCATAAAGAATCGTAAATTCATGTGGTCACGATTAAAATCGTAACCATCATGACAAAAGCGTTGTACAAAGCTCAAGATGAATGCTTAAATGAAAACCCATCTTTCTAGAGACGTCCTTATATATATATACATTTTTTGAAAAACTCAAGTTAAAAACTGAGCTTCCCAAAACTTCACCTGCCAACTAAATTTATTTGTTTACTAGCCCTAATGCTGTTCACTTTGTTTCCTTCATATAACAAAACAAGCTCACGCCAATAAAATCTTGTTCGTCGCAGCGCTAATCTATGTGCAATTTTTTCGCATCAAGGCTCTACCATCGCTGCCGCTTGCCTTTGCCCGTGACGTCACTGGAGAACCACTACGGCCTTATCCGTCTAGGTGAGGCTTTTCGATGCCGCTGCTTTCATTGGTGAAAGTAAAGCGGGTTATCAAGGGTGCCGCGTCCCTCCACCTAACACCGGCCATACTCAGGGATTTCTTTCGATCTAACAGAGTCTCACCCTCTACCCCTACCACTTCTTCGTCACAGCTGGATATTTATTTTACCGTCAGAGGAATGGCGGCGGAATGGAGGCACTGGGAGTCGGCGCTGCTGCATTCATTCAGGGAGGTATGGGGGCTCCTCTTTTGTAGTCTTATCGGCACTGATCCCAGACTGACGATGGCTCTGACCAAAGGTCTGAATTCGTGGAGAGCGAGTGAAGCCTACGCATGCGGCCCCTGGCTATCTGGTGCGCTTACAGCGTAAAAAAAAAAAGTGGCTTCTCGATTTCCGGCTGATGACGTCATACAAGTGTCGAACTATCGCCGGCCGCGATCCTGGCGGCGTCGCAACAGTGATGGTGGATGTGGCAGACGCCTGATCTGCTGCAGGTTGCTCTCCAGCTCGACAGACTACGGAAGCTTCGGCAGCCGGGAGTTGGGACGCCATGACGACAGCGACACCCACGTTCGCTCGTGCTTTGCGCCAGTATTTCTACGACCAACCGCCAGGATCGCGACATCCGACAGCGTGACACTCCGGCTTGTTGTGACGTCATTTGCTGGCACTTCGGGATCACTTTTGACGCATGCGCGGAAGGACGCAGACGCCCAGTCGAAGACGAGATGGGCACCAGTCAACCCATGCTTCGGAGACTCCGCGTGGTGGCGAGGGAGAGCGCTTGGCTTAGATCAGTGAATTCGCTTCTGACTTTGAAAGCTCTGGTGGCTGATTTCTTTTTGGTTTTAGAATTCCTGACGCGGTATTCTTCGGTCCTACTTTGGTGTGTTTTCCTATAAGGGCTTCCGCTGGGTTGTTTTCAGTTGGCTACATGTGTGACTCTACGCTTCTGGCTTCTAGCTTCTCCTGATTTTTTTTCTTCTGACTTTCAAGGGCTTTCTTTGCTTTTGCTTCATCTCTCGTGGTGATTTTATTAAAGTGACGAACTGAAAAGCTGCAAAACACTTTTTTCCTTAAAACTACACATGAACAGTTTCATCTCAATAACACGAAAGTCAACAAGTTTTAGAATCTGAGACAATAGGATAGATAGGCTTACTATATTGTAAATGTTTAGATAAGGTCAATCTTAGAGGCAGATACGCTTAGTGGAAGCGCCTGTTTAAACATATACTGAAGACATAATTTGCTTGAATAATCATAAGCAAAATACAGGTTATTTCTATGTACGTAAATTATATTTATAAAGTAAGTATAAATTATTAATCTTACCTTTGGACAGTATTTATTTGTTGATTAATTTAAATGCGTTCATTCAGTTTTGTGCAAAGTGATAAAGAGTGAATGTTTTAACTTTTGAGATAAATTTGTCATCTATTCATTCATGGATAGACATTTCCCTATTTTTTTTTTTCAGTCAGTGAGCTCTGCGATCGTTTAACGTGTTAGATAAAAATATCGTAGAAAAAAAAGTTATAAGAGAAAGAACAAATGCAGAACCGGTGGGAATGCCCGGAGGCAAGATTTCAGAGTGATTGAAACCACGACTAAACGGATTCATTGAACGTTCCTAGAAAAAGCAGATAAGGAGATCTATGCTGATCCCCTGCTATCCTCTATTTGCCTTTTATGTCCTCTTCCTTTCCAATCTTGTACAATATCTGCCTTTTCGAGATTTCTCTCTTTGTCTTTCTGGACGTCCCACAAACTTCTCTTTATCGTTCCGTCTCCCATTCGTCTTAATTGCTTTCTATTTCTTGAGTTTTCGATCAAACCTCCTTATTCCTTTTAAACTTTCTTTGTCAATTCCCGCAAACCGATTACCTCTTTCATTTTAATTTTTTTTCTTTGTGTCCACCCACCAAGGATTATTTTCTTCTAAAACAAGGATTAATGCATTCCTTTTTCGAATTCCGCTTGGCTTTCACAGTTTCTTTATCTCCAAACTCTTACTTTCTCTTTAGCGTATAGTTCTGAAAAGGACCAGCCTATATCGATTCCAGTATTGTTCCTTCACGAGCAACACTTGCTTCGTCGCGAGGTAATATAGATACTCGCTATAGCTGAACATCGAGGCGAACGTATCTCCAGGAAAGCGCCATGGGCGGAAGATACGACCGACCATAAAAGAGACGGTCAGATAGCGGGCGGCTCTAGCGGTTCACGGAGGGAGGTGCTCTTCCCTAAATCTCTACTCTGCTTTTGCTTTCTCATCTTCGTCATCGTTTGCCATCTCCTTCCCTTCACCCCGTCCGGTTCGACTTTTTATTAGACGAGGGGGTGCCCTCCTCAGTGTTCCTTCCCACAATTATGGTCGTTCTAGGTTTGCCCACTTCTTGCGTTTGCTTTCCTAAAGACCACACCGAGTGATGAACAATGTTTGTTCCGTCAAAGGCAGCGCGGCGGCCACGAGTTGCGGTTGTTATGTACACTGGTGCCGTTTTAGTCCTTTTCGGTCTTATTTTATCCCTCAATCAGGCCCTTTAATCCCCATGTATTTTGTTTTTCGTTTCATCCCAAGGGCGTTGTTTATGAATATGTTTATCTAACACGACATGTACACAACCTGCCTTTAAGAAATGAGTCGCATCCATGGTTTTGAGTGAGTTTTTCGAGCGGCACGTGGGTATAATTACACCATAGAGTGTGGGAAAGGGCTGTGCCTTTACGTCCTCCCTTTCTCCCACTACAGAATCTTTCCTGACCTCAAGTTTTCGGATTGATCCTCATTAGGGATTTTCGAAAGAACCCAGAACCTACTTTAATGGGTATCTATATTTCCAAGACAACAAAAGTTAATTAACGTTTGACGTCTTATGGTATTGACGAAACGAGGGTCCTTCCGCACAGTGTTTATCATGTAAGCGACACTTGCAACGAAGTGTTTGTATTTCGTAGGTAGAACACAATATGAATATGACTGCCATCTCTCGATTCTTTCGTTTTTGCATCATTACGCTGATTTTACAATCCTTTTCACCGAACATTTCAAATTCCCAAAACAGTGTAGCGCGATCAGCTTTGACAGAATATACAAGAAGCGCAGTTAAAGTAGCTGTGACCGATGGTTTTATTACTGGAGAGTACCTATATAAAGAAACACTGAAATTAAAAATAGAAGCTTTTTTAAAGGGCTGCGATGGGACAAATATTTGTGACAAATATGTTTTTCTTGATGTCTCCCAGAAATATATATTTTTTACGCGAATTATTTTTGCCGTTAGACACAGTTTAGGTGGATGTTTTGCATCCACCTAAACTGTTTAGAGATTATTCTTTTACGTCGAGTGTGACAGCGCTTAAAACAAGAGCTGACCTTGTTCCTTTGTGTAATAGACGCAAAGTATCACGACTGACTTTTCTTCATCACGTGTATTATTACAACGCTGACCTTAAAAGTCAACTTTTACTTCCGCCCCATAGGGTTGTTTTCTCGGCATGATCACCATCATAAAATTAGGCTACCCTTATGTCGCATTAAGCATTTTTCAGAATCGCCCTTGATCTTGGCTATCCATGAATGGAATGAACTCCCTGAAAGTGTGGTTGATATCTCAGCCTGTGCACAGTTTAGGAGTGTATGTGAAGAATTATTTAAGTCAGTTTAATTTTATACGCTCTCTGGTGTGTAGCTGTTGTGTATATAGTAAGCTGTGTATGTGTGCGCGATCTGCCGCGTGCTGTTTTCAATGTTGGTGTTTTCCTGTTTTTGCAGTGAACTCTTACTTTTGTCTCTCCCCCCTCATGTAATGCCTCCGGGCGCTTTGAGGAAAAAAAATAAATGAAAATGAAATGAAATGAAATGTCGCGGCCCGCTCTCAGCCCCGCCCACAGATTAGTAGCCCTGCCCATTACTACTGGATTGCCTTGGCTGCTAGGCCGAACACGCTCGCAATCCTAGTGCCTCTTTATGGCGATGTCCGCTGTGTCTAGTCTGGCGTGTGTCACCATCTGCTATTCGAGCTTGCAGACGCGCGGCAGCTTCCGGCATCATCTGCTATTTCATCTCCGTCTACTGTCGTCTGCAACGGCCATAAGAAGCGGCCATGAACGTGGCGCGTCGGCGTCTGCAATCGTCGGTCATCGCCTTCTATTTTGAGTCCGTCTAGAAACGTCTGCAGAGCTCGCAAGACGCGATCATGAAAGCGGCGTTCTAGCGTTCCATCATGTACCCGTCACAATCCGATACAACCACCTTCCAGCGTCTGTCGATGTGCGGTAATAAGCGACGAAAGGATTAAAGAAATCAACAAAACAAATATGCAGTCCTTTCTGCTTTTGTTTTTCTTGTTTCCTTTCCGCATTGTATTTGCGAACAAGGTTGGCGAGCGTATTGACGCATAATTAAACTGCGACGTAAAAATATTCGCTTCGGTAGGCCAAATGCGCTGCAAAACTTGAGAATTTTTGTTTTCGAAGCCTTTCGAAGCGCAATTACTGAAGAATATCTAGATACATTTAATGCGAGGTGAACGCCCGATTGCTTACAGCCAAATGACTCGCGAATTCTTAACATGTGGGTGTCTTCTCGGCATTGAAACCATGGTCGCAATCACGACGGTTACATAATTCCCAAGGTAACGGTGCCGCTTTTTCGGGAACTAACATCGTTATTTAGAATCAATACCCGCAAATGAACAAATCAAGCCAGATCAAGCAAATAGTTTACGCTGGACGCTAGGCTTAGGCCAATCCCACTACAAAAGTAAGTTGCCGCACAACACTCTACAACGCTTCTGAAGCCAGCGCACTTACTCCAGTTGTTTGCTGCATAATTGGTCGACTGAGGACATCTTTCTTCGAAACTGATCGGTGAATGCAAAACGACTCGCTCTCATAAAAATAAACGAGCTCTACCTAGCTACGTTCGTTGAGATAGTTTATATATTATTTGTCAAACATTAAAGTATTTTCAATAAAAACACTATTATGGCGTAAAGAAACCATTTTATGACTAACATTTAACACGTCAATCATCTCTCCGATCAATGAGAGCCGAGAAAACGTGCTTAGTTAGCTAAGTGCCTTTCGCTCTTTGCAGGGCCTAGAGCAGTGCTACTCTAATCTGAATTGCGTCTAACCACGTAAATATTGCTAAACAAAATTGTTTTTCGTGATAAACAATTTACAAAAAATGTGTCCGATTTAGGCCTTAAAAAATATATATATATATATATATATATATATATATATATATATATATACTTTAAATGTAGCTTTAAGCACAGCGTAAATGCCATTAAATACATGTCCTTATTCGTGCAATAGAAACATAATCACTACAAAACAATTATACGTGAGACATTTGCACAGAAACGGGCGCGTACACGGCGTCGTACCAGGCAAAGCAGAGAGCTAGAAACCCCTACGCAAATACGTCTGCTAGCAAGCCGCCGTGCACGTTAAATTAAGACAAGAGGAGAGCATTGACATGATGATGATGGTGGTTTGAGGGTTAAATAATAAATCAATGCAAGTCTGAGGACCTAGCGAAGATTCGACTAAGTTCCTGGTACTCCTCTTGTGATGGTGGTAGGGCGCCGCAAAAAGCCCATGGAGAGGAACTAGCGGTTGTCAGTAGGGACTTGCCGTGGCGAACTGTCCGGCCTTCAAGACGTTCGGGCAGGCCTGTCCTCCTGCTAAAAGCGGGGAGGCGGACAGGCGGGGTACGAAAAGCGAATCGTCAAGCAGATGACACAGCACACGAACACCAGCAAAATTGTCTTATTCCGGCGTTTTCTATATAGTCCATGATTTGCCTCAATATTTTCTAAACACACCAACAAGCGTCGCTAAAATTATAACCCAAATGTTGGGCCAAAATTAGTGTTTTTTGTTGCAAAGTTATTGCATTTACAACTTCGGTCCTTACAGCGTTTTTTAAAGTGAAAATGTCTACTGGCAGCAGCTAACAGGTGACGTCAGGGAAAGGCGTGGGTTTACATTTTGGACTGCAGACTTTGTTCTCAAGTGATTATGAGCGGTTTCAAGGTGTCCAATGAATGATTTGGAAGCTCGCTCTCAGCAGCCGCGCAGCAGCACAGAAACGAATGCTCGGCATAGTTCATTTTTAGGCTGCCCATTCGACCTGCGAGCCTGCCTTCCTCTGACGTCACGGCACTGAAAAGCGAAGGTATATTTGATTGTTTGTTTTGGCACCATTTTCACTTGCCGATATCACAATTACTGTTCTGAATTTCGCTATACTATATAGCTTACCGGAAAGGGTAAAGGCCGGTGATTCGGAAATCATAGTTGCTTGGGGTGACTCAAGAAATTGTCGGAGTACCCCTTTACGACAAGTGGCGGTAGTATCCTTGCTGCAACTCGCCGAGTAGGTTTTTTTATTTGATCGTAATTCCTCGCGACGACTCTGACTTGGAGTTGTTTCAAATAAAAGTTGTTCTCTATCTTTCTTCTCTCTCTCAAGGATCGTAGCTAATTTAACTTATTAATTAGAATACCTACCTTTTTGACTGTATAAACTAAAAGGCGGTCACCTCTAAGCTCAGGAGGTCTAAGTACCGCAATTCCCACATCGCTACTGGGCAGCAGTTGAACGAACCAGGTCGGTGTGTCAACTCAGCCCTCTGAGCCCCTGCGGTAATCTTGTTAGCTCTTCCGCCGAACAGCGGTGGGAAGCGGAAAAAACACACCTACGAACGCCATCTCCAAGGGCTGTTAGCGTCTCTGCCAACACCACCGCCTCTGAGTGCGTCTTCTTTTCGCTCTGCTTTCGCGACGAAATGAGAATCCTGGTAATTGGGTTTAATGTAGCCCTGGTTCGTGTTTTAACTCCCTGGGTAGAACCCCGAAATGTCATTGCGGTGATGAGGATGTCTCAACGACCGCGGTAAACAATGGTCACTGTCGTGTATTACGTGCGTGTTTATATCCGTCTCCGATTTCCAGTGACGACTTTCCAACCACAATTCAAGACAGTCAGAACGATTCTGCAACACTGAAGGCAGGCACTCCAGACTCGCGTGTCGCACAGCTTAATGGAACACGTGACCAAGGCACGGGAGCAGCCCTCCTTTTCTCGGAAGATCAGCACGGACGCGCCAGCCACCTACGCGGCTGGGCCTGTGAAAACGTGAAGTTTTTTTAAGGGGGAGATATTGCCACGTATTACGTGCATGTTCGCCGTGTATAGCGAACACGACCTATTGAGCCCAAACAATGGCGGATGCAACGGGAGACACTCGGAGGGGAGAGTCGGGCGGCGAGCCACGGAGAAGCACGGGACGCCTGGAAGCAACAGACGGGGCGCGGTCGCAGACCAGAAAAGACGCTTCTCGTAATACCAAACAATTGTAAACTAAGCAGTTAAATAAATACATTCCTGCATTATCCCAAATCAACCGGTACATCATAATGGTGACGAGGATGGGATCCACGCAACAAAGACGGATAGAAACATCTGAGCAACATCTGAACAAAGAAGACAGCGGTAACGTGAGTGACGCCCCATCTCAAACCTAAAGTTAAGGTTTCTGCACGCAGGTTGTGTACTCCCTTCCAGTTCACTTGAAAGTCCTGAAGCCAAGCCCTTCCCAGTATGGGAGGTCCCCTATTCTTCGAGTGAAAATTGAAGAGTTCAGTCAGATATCAGAATCATGGTCTTCGTACACTGAAAGGATCGAAGCGTTCTTCGCTGCGAACGACGTTCCGGAATCAAAGCGAGCCGATGTTCTTCTTTATATCGTCGGACGAAAAATGTACGGACTAATACGGAACTTGGCGACACCTGCCAAAGCAAGCACCAAGATGTACGTACAGATCGTTTCACTGGTGCAGAACCACATCGACCCGACGCCCAATGAAACGGTTGAACGCTACAAATTCAATCACCGGAAGCAGCTGGAATCCGAAACCATCGCAGACTACGTTGCTGCGCTCAAACAGCTTTCACTGCAATGGAACTTCAGTGTTTCCCTCAACGACCGACATCGAGACAAGCTCAGTGACGGCGGCATTAAGGACGGAAACCTTCTCGAAAAGCTGCTGGCTGAACCGACGCAACATTCAAGGCAGCGGTGGATCTTGCCACTTCGATGAAGGTAGCCATGAAGGATGCGAAGAAAATAGGAAGCGAGACCGAGACCCAACAAAATGTCAGTAGCTTGGCGCAATGGCGGAAATACAAGACGTCAATTCCGGAAAATGCAAGCGAAGGAAAGGAAAAATCTCGCACAAGCAGGACCCCATGTCACATTTGCGGCACAAAATAACGAGTTTCACGACCCTGATAACTGCTTTACAAGGAACAATACTTGTAAAATGTGCGGAAGAACAGGACACTTCCAAATGGTCTGCCACGACAGGAAAAGTGATCAACAAGATTCAAGAATAAGGGATAATCCAAACTTCACCAACCATGTCACTACACGAAACTAGGTAGACAAAACTCCGTTTTATTTCATCGACTCAAGCTACCCGAAACCCATCACAATAACTCTGGAAATTTGCAACAAAGCTCTTGAGATGGCGATCGACAAAGGCTCACCCGTGACTGCGATCAATCTGGAGACGTTTTCAAGAAATTTCTCCAAACGTCCAGTTGAAACCTTCGGGAATAACGTTGAAGCCATACATCGGCAAGCCCATCGTTCAAGAGGCAATGGTTCAAGTGGAGATGCGGTACAATGGGAGAGTCAAGCGTCATGAAATCCTTGTGGTGAAGAATATGGGACCTCCCATACTGGGAAGGGCTTGGCTTCAGGACTTTCAAGTGGACTGGAAGGAAGTACACAATGTGCGTGCAAAAACCTTAACTCTCACAAGTGGACTACAGAAACACGATCCCACCTTTGAAGGTCATAATTTAATTTGAGGCGAGTGAAGAAGAAATAAAAATAATATGCCTCAGTCCGCTCCCGTTTTCGCACCGTAGACTTAAAGCGAATTAGAGTAAATGAATTGGATCCTTGGATCAAGTGGGAATTCCTGGAAACGCCAATTGGAAGTTAATGGGAATAAAGGAAACCAGCAAACGGGTCAGCCAGTGGAACGACCCGGGAAGTGTCAACCTGTACTAAAAGTTCCTGCAGTGCTTGACTCACCTATCCAACTCCACTACTAAGACACCAGCGTGCCTCAAAGTGGGTCCGACGGTCACTCTATGGCAACCATGAACCACCCAGCCCCGTCGCAGTGATCAGTTTGATATCTCTCGGCTACTCTTGGAGGCCGCCTTCACCCTCTTGTGGGGGCCCCTCCCACCCTCGGGAGATTCGAGAGGCGCTACCTTTATTTCAGCCTTCCCTATTGGGGCTGCCTCGACTCGCGGATCTCCACAAAACGTCGCACGTCTCACGTCGCACGTCTCGCACTTACGTCATACGTCCCACATGCCAACACGCTTCACGTTACACGTCCCATTCCTTTCGGGTCGGATCGTCACACGTCTTGCGTCCACACATGTCACACGTTGCACGTCACACGTCCTCATGCCGGCCCCACGTCTCATGTCACACGTCACACGCTGCGCTCCCCGCCTCACAAGCTCCCCTACTCCAGCGGGGAAGGCTAGGGTTGACAAGTCCCTCTTTGTTCCTCCCGTCCACGAGAGGAACTCCAATGCTAGGGTTCCTCACCCCAGGTGGGGGTTATCGCCAGAGCCTCGGTTGCAGCAATGAAGCTGGCAGGGCGCACCACGAGTAGGCGGAGGTTGACTTCCAACGTGGCGACAACCGCGCGCGCTTACGCCCCACGGGAGAACTGAAGGACTACGTGTGTAACTCTGCGTGAATAAAGATGCTTAACCAAAGTTTCTCGGACCAAGGTCAATTTTATATGCCCTCCGGCAAAAGATCGAAGAGGAGCTGGATTATCTTGAGAAAGAGCTCATAATCACTCCTGTGATGAGGAGTGAGTGGGCGACTCCAACCGTTCCTGCGATAAAGGCAAATGAACAAGTGCGCATGTGCGGGGATGACGAGGTTACACTGAACCCAGCTTTGAAGCCAGATAGGTACCCAGTGCCGAAGCCTGAAGATATCCTTGTGAAGATTGTCCATGAGGAGAAGTTCACCAAGCTGGATTGCAGACAAGCCTGCTTCCAGATCCCCTTAGCGGAAGAATCAAGAAATCACCCTGTGCTCAACACATACAGAGGGCTCTATCAGGTAAACAAAGTGCCATTTGGAATAACCCCAGGATCAGCTATATTGCAAGGCGTCTTCAAAGAACTCGTTAAGAACTTGTTGTACACAGGTGCATTTCAGGATGACATCTTGGTAACCAACAATAACGATCAACGTCACCTTCGGATACATTGACATTGTTCTGGAAAAACTCAAGGAAAGTGGCCTTCGGTTTGGAAAAGGAACGTTTTGCTTTATGCAGGACTCCATCTAGTACCTAGGACATGTCGTAGAGAAGCAAGGGATTCACCCAAATCTCCAAGGAGGTGGATGGGATTCTACAAGCGAAGACGCCAAAGAGCAAAAGGAACTCAGAACATTTCTGGACTGTGAAACTACTATGGAAAGTTTATTAATAACACTCCCGACATCATATATCCTCTACATGAACTGCTGCGAAAAGATAAAAGGTGGAGAATGATCGAGATCATGCCAGAGAGCATTCAACAAAGCGAAGAAGCAACTAACCAAGACGTGGCCTGCTACTGCACTAAGACCCTGCACTTCCTTTGGAACTTCACTGTGACGCATCAAGCCATGGAACTGGTGCAATACTTCAACGCGTACTACCCAATGAACCACGGGGGCCGATCGCTTTTTTGTCGAGAACGCTCTCCAAAGGTGAGCGAAACTACTCTCAAATCGACAAAAAAGTGCTGAGCCTAGTTGAAGGCTAAAGAAATTTCAACGGTATTTATTTGGATTCCATTTCACGCTGTGGAAAGGACCTCAAACCTCTGGTTTAAATTTTCAATTCCAGTAAGGAAATCCTAGGCATGGTTTCAGCAAGAATGTAGCGTTGGGCAATCATCTTGTCAGGTTATGATTTCGACGTAAACTATGTGTGGACCGACTAGAACGTAGTCGTAGACATGCTTTAAAGACTCCCAATGACTAACAGGGGCGCTTAAAAATCAGAAACTACAAAAAGCAAACAAATCAAATGTCTGCATCTAGAAAAAAGCTAGAAAAGCTAGTGCTCAAACATATATAACAAAAAAAAACTTTCAGCCTTTCCACTCTGCTGAAGAAGGAAGAGCAGCGGAGCTGTAGCTTCTGTTCTCGGTGGTGGCTTTCCGAGCGAGCGATCTGCTATCTGCTCTTCTTTCGCAAGGAAATCTGAAGCGCTCGACGCACGCGTCGGTTGCGGATCCATTCGCGCTGCTGCGTACGTCGCCGCTGCTTCCGCACCCGGTCTTCTTCCCCCAAAGGAAGGGCACGCGGCCGACCCATCGTGAGTCCAAACCGAAACTGAGAAGAGCGTAGGAAACAGCGCGCAAAACAGAGAAGGACGAAGAGGAAACAGACCTCACGTGCCCTGCGCTCGTCACGTGTGTTTCTTCTTCGTCCTCGTCTGTTTTGCGCGCTGTTCTTCTCTGATAGCTGGAAAGGTTGCCGCCATCTATGAGCGATGGCGACAACCAGACTGGTTGACTGGTTGCCACCGTAACTTATAGATGGCGGTAGCTGTCCAGAGATTCGTGTAGGTTTGTGTCGACATTTCTTTGGTACCGGACACGATCCCGGGGAACCTAGCCCTTAACAGCTCCGCTGTAAAATCACAGATAATAATACCCAAAACAATATTACAAGAAAACAAATATGCAAAACTTTTTTACCAGCTCCGCTTTGAACAAAAAGAAAATGCGCGGGCGACGTGAAGAGCCTTTATGAGCAGAATGTTTAATTCAGTGAACGCCGAAGGTTATGTATCAATCTGAAGATATGATAATATTGCAAGGCAAGTAGAATAAATCATAATTCATAGCGCTGAACAATAAAAGAGAAACTTTACATTGAGTTCGGTTCAACGAGACACAAAGAAAAAAGGAACGCGCGTAAGCAAGCTGAAACAAACATGTCTACAGATACCAGAAATATGTCGCTCAAAATCGAGCCTCCATAAAAGTACTGGCCCCAAAAATAGGAGCAATGGACTTTTCCATCGCTTATCACCCGGGCGAAAAATGCTGAGTCACTAATCTGTGGACGCATGCGCAGCGTCAGATATGCCGTACAACAGAGGAACAGCTCATGGCCAGCAGGCTTTCCACAGCCCACCAGATAAAGATGGCAGCGCACAGAAGGTGATTTTTACAGACTAGGTCTATACACCTTTTCTACGCGGGCGCCGCCATCTTCAATTCTGGAACTTCCGGTATGCGTGAAAACATCGCTTTCTTCTCGCCTCGACACTAGAGCGTGTTAACATTTTAATTGCAACCGTCAGTCGTTCTTGTTATGACCCTTCTATACTTTTACTCGTTCGGGGTTGTAATCTCTTGCTTTTGTTCGAACGCATACCGGATAGGGGGACAACGTGGCTGGGTGCAAGGCTAAACAAAAGGTGTATAAGCGAGAAAAAAACAGGGACATGCACTCTTCCAGAAAAGTTAGCGAACTGAAAAGCACGATAGTAAACGGCGCCGCGTCTAATTGAAGGCCTTGAAATGTCGGAATGTAAAAAAGTGCCGGATAATACATATAACGGAACCTCAAACACCCCAACTGTCAGAGCGAAGGAAGCGAAACCTTACAGTTTGTTACTTCAAAAGCTTTCTTTCTTTTTGGTTTAACATTTAGACATGCTGGAAGTTAGGCTTACGGCACCGTACGACGAAGGAGATGCCGTCTGAGTCACAAAACAAAGACGAATCTAAATTGTATCCTAGCCCAGCCTAGCCAAGATGTGACACTGTACGATCCTCGAACCGCCGTGAACAACTTATCACTCTAAACCGGCGACAGCGGCGCCGCCTGGCGAATTTGCCGGCAACGGCTGGTCTTGAGTTCTTTCTTTCTGAGCCAAATACATCTTGTCTCTCGTCGTGACTGCAAATATGCCGAGGTGTCTTCCGTGTCGCTGAGTGACGGGCGACACCTTTAACAGATTATAATCGAAATGTGACACCTTGCTGACTCTCCGTGTTTTTATTTCTTCTAACTTTGGAACCGTGGCTTGCATAAAATAAAAGATCGTCCGCGACGTATTCTGCTTCGTTTGGACATGTTCACATGCACGTCTGTCAAATGACGCTAAAGACACCAGTCGAGAAGTGCGTGCCAATGGTCGTCATATAAAGGAATCGCAAATGTAGTAGAAGCTGGAAAAATAACCTGAAAATTAAAGCCCCTGCGAAATCCCAGACTTGTGAGTCTCTGATTGAAAACAAATAAGCCTTGTGTGGAACAGCTGCATCAATATGACCTCCTCAGATTTTTTTTATTTAGTGTGTCTATGAGCAACTATAACGTAATTCTAGTTCGACTCTCAAGAAAGTGCGAACACGAAAGTAACATTCATAATATTCAATTTTATGTATTTCCTTCCTGAAAAAAATATATTACCATACAAAAATGTGAATTAAAAATGTCGAAAGTTAAAATAGCGTGCACATGAATGTCGCACTCTTTGATCACGCATTACATCAAGATGCGAAGTACACAGCAGAGGCACATAAAAGCTATATGTCAGAAGTGCTGTTCAATGTGCATCAGTATTGCAACACCGCAGACCGACTTCAAAAGTGAGGCTCCACCAAATTATTTCTCATGCATTTATAATTAAGCCACTTCGCTTATTTTTATCCAATGTGACACTCCGCAGTATGCTCTGCATATTCCTAGCCGCCCTTCAATATATGGTTAGGTATATCGAAATAAAACTAACAAAATGCAAACCCAAAACGTCGGAGCTCCTTTCTTCCACAAGCTTTTCAAAGCGCCATCCACGCGCAACAAAATCATGTTTTCTGTCTTTTTTAAACGGTGCTACGTTTACATGAACGCCATTTTCACAGCGGCCTTTCCACGTGTAGTATAACCTCCTGATACGTACAGTCGTTTTTTTTTAGTCTGAAAAGTTTGGGCAAGGGGAGGGGGGGCGTCACCTCAATTACGCCTACCTACTTGTTCCTCAAGCGAAAAAGTGTCTTGCGAAATGTTCCAGGCTCAGGTTATTTGATGAAGTACTTTGCTCCCTGCACTTCTCTTTTTTTTACCCAGTTCCTTTTTATGGTGCTAGAGTACAGTTGGGAGGTCGAAGTGTGATTCAATACCTGAATTTTTGTTTTTGGCTCGGAACGTAAGCTAAAAAAAAAAGGGAATAAGATTTTTTTTCGCCGTGACTACGTCTTTCTTGCCAATTGGCATGGCTGTGACGAGAATTTTCGAGAAGTTAAGCGACTTTCATCAAACTGAGGACGAAACTATTTGATAACGTCCCTCGATAGAGTGAACCGTCTTCTACAGGTCAGCAACAAACACGCGTGGCAAACAACGTTTTACTGCGAGAACGCGGCATTTCTAGTTTGTATAGCTATCCAAATCGCCGCCATTTGCGATGTTCCGAAAACTAAATAAGGCACGACCTGCACGGCGAACAGCAGCAGTGCTCGTCCGCCATCGTCTGGCGTCATGTCGGCCATTTGTTTTCTTAATCTAACCAGATATTTGTCCGCCGACTCAACCAGCGTGGACGGGGGCGTCCAGTCACCAGTCCACGATTTTTTTAGGATGGACAGTGGACCATTCGGCGCACGTCCATACATGAGTTCAAATGGCGACATCCCCGTAGTTTCATTCGGGACTTCGCGGTAGGCCCAAAGTAGACAAGGAACTAGGCGATCCCAGCCCCGCCCATGTTCCGCTATCACTTGCCTCAACATCCGCTTCAGCGTACCATTCCATCGCTCAACTAGCCCATTGCTCTCTGGGTGTTCTGGTGTAGAGAACCTGGGTGACGACCCCAACCTACGCAGCAACTCCTGTGTGAGCTCGGCCGTGAAGTTTGTGCCCTGATCGGACGAGACTGTTTCTGGCACTCCCATTCGCGCGAATATTTCAACCAGCGCGTCACACACTGCCTTCGCCGTTAGCGATCTGATACAAACCACTTCTGGCCATCTCGTGCACACATCAACCAGACACAAGGCATATTTGTGCCCCCTCGACGACGCCGGATC
This sequence comes from Ixodes ricinus, assembly GCA_037355805.1. NCBI lineage: Eukaryota > Metazoa > Arthropoda > Arachnida > Ixodida > Ixodidae > Ixodes > Ixodes ricinus. The sequence continues at coordinate 80,088 of JAZHYW010005025.1, forward strand.
TAACGGTCCAATACAATCCATTACAACTGTCTGGAATGGAACATCTGGTCTTACTAGCGGGGTAATAGGCACACGGTCTCTGGTTCTAGGTCTCGCGTTCAACTGGCAGTAATGGCATTCTTTGCAGTATTTACTAATCTGCTCCTGCATGTTCGGCCAGTAAAATGAATTCTTAATTCGCTGTTGCGTTTTCTTTCCAGCGAAATGCCCGCCAACTGGTTTGTCGTGGGCTACTTCTAACACTGTCTTCCGCCTGCTTTCCGGTAAAACTAGCTGCTTGACAATTCTGCCATTTATTTTTTCTTTGTGGAACAGCATTCCATCAACCACTTGCATTCCATGAGTCCCTTTTTTTGCCTGTAGCCACAAGGGCTTCAGCGACTCGTCGTTCTTCTGCTCTGTTCGAAACTGAAGGCAACCTTCAGATTCTATTTCGTTTACGTCACTTCGCTCGTCCACAGACTCTACAATCCCGTTTTCACCCTCCGACTGTGTGCTCGCCACGCATGCCTCTATCACCGGCCCTTCCTTCAATACTGCAGCGTCACAGGGAAGATCCACCTGATCTACCAAGGGCACTTTCTGTTCTACTTCTCTTAAAGCTACTAAATCCTCAGGTGTGAGTAGCGCGTCAACTTCTCCGGCAAGCTGCTCGGTTACAGCACAGAGCAGTAAAGTATCCACTCCAGTATCAAGCGCACTGCTACCAAGTCGAAACGGGACATACATGAGATCGGCCTCCACCTCGTGGCCGAAAGCGCCCTTCAACCGAACCTTCCCTTTTGATTCTCGTCCAAAATGGTGGCCATCGACCTTCGAACCACTGTAATGTCTGCCCCCGAATCAAGCCTAGCATTCAAGCGCTTGTCTCCTGAGCGGAGTTGCACAAATCGTTCTTCGTCAAGCACTTCGTGTTGTTCAGTCAGCGATACTAGTTTATCATGTACCTCGATTGATTGCTCGGCGTGTTCGCAGTCTAAAGGTCTTTTTACTCGTGCCGTTAGCTTAGGATTGGTCTCAGGGCAATTTCTTGCCAGATGACCCTGTTTCCCACAAGCGAAACAGCGTCGAGTGTCGCCGACATACTCAGTATGACCTCTCTCTTTCGGAGGCGTCATAGACTCGCTCTGACTAGAGTCACCAGTAGTGTCTGTCTTGTGGTAGGGTTTTGGGACCCTCTGTGCATTACTCTCCTGATGGCATTCAGCGAGCTTAGCTATCGCCTCGGGACGCAGCCACTCCCCCGTTTCGTTCAAGGCAACATATGCTTTTATTTCATTAGGGAGGGACTCCTTCAGCCTATCCGCGACAACTAGTTGCAACAAGTCATCGTAAGTATCCACTTTTCTACTGTTCACATAATAACTGAAGTAGCTATTAAGTCGGCCGGCGAACTGGCTCCAGGACTCTTCCCGCAATTTGCCTGCCGTGGTGAATAGTCGTTTGTATTCGTTTGGAGACAATCTTAGCTCACGTAAAATTCGTTCTTTTAGCTGAGCGTAAGATGGCAGTTCCTTCATGCCACTGCACATGATCGCTGACCTGACCCTGTCAGCTATATACGGCATTATCAGAACAGTTTTTATCTCGTCAGGAACCTGAAAGGATCGAAATATGACTTCTACCGCCTCAAACCAGCCAGGCACCAAGGTTTTGTCCCCGGGCATCCGGCTGAGCACATTAGTCAAGAGTGCAGCATAGTGGGCTACCCCAGATTCTGGTTGTAATCCCAACCCCCCATTTGCACCACCACCATTTTCCTTCTGCAATTTTTGGAGCTCAATTTGTGCCCGTATTTGTTCGAGCTTTATTTTTTCAATTTCCAACCGAGTGTTCATCACTTCAGAATCAGTTCTCCCCTCATCCTCTGATGCGTCATCAGGCTCCTTAAGTTTATCAGGCATTTTACCCTCCCCTTTGCCCGACTCATAGTTCTTCGCCATTGCTCGAGTGATCATTCAACCCAAATAGACAAGCATATGCGCTCACCAATTCAGGTTGACCAGCTCTTCGTCGTCGATGGGCAGTCGGAAGCACTGGCAGCGGAAATGCCTAACAGGAATGTCTCAGGGTCCGTGCATCACTGAAATCCGGATTCTACCGCTTGCAGGCAGTAGTTCCTGTCCCTCTCGAAGACTGGAAGTCTTGTTTTCCGCCGTTGGTTCTTGCGCTGAGGCTGCGTCATGCAGCGTTCGTCCCACTGGTCACGCCAAGCGCTCGCCTGGCGTCCGGTTGCATGGCCGCCGAAAAGCCGAGTTTGCGTGCTGTCAGCACCGTCCGTGCTGTGCTCCGGACTCGCCGCTCCGTCGCATATGGTAGACGAAAAGCCTGGCTTGCTTGAACTGGCAACGTCCGTGTAGTATGCCGGACCCACCGCTCCGTCGGTTGTGGCAGGCAAAAATCCGGGCTTGCTTGAACTCGGCGACGTCTGTGCGGTGTTGGAGCTGGCCGCTCACCCCAAGGTTCCGTAGCTGAACTCCCGCTGTCGACTGCGCCAGTCACGGCTTGTGGTTTGGGCGCCGTGGGACCCGGGAAGGCAGGGAGCCAGCCTTTGGGGGAAAGCGTTTTATTCCGGTTCGAAGTCGTGCTTGCACCAGCTCCAGCCCACCGCGTTCCTTTCACACCTCGCGCACCGTCTCGAGCCTCGGTCCTTTCGTCGTCAGTCACGGCTTTTTCTCGTCGCACCAATCAGCGCACACCACGGGTAACAAAAATATAACAATCACAAAGCCCGGTAACCCGTCGGCGACGGCGCGCGCTGAATCCGCTGCCTCATGCATGCCACATGCATGACGACAGCACATACGTGGTTCTTAGATAAGCTCTAGAGGAACGAGCGATAATTAATATTGTGAGTAATTAGGCTGTTAACGCGTTACTTGCTTAGAAATAAAAATAACTTTAAAATGTTGTCTTAACATTTATGTACGTATCCCAGTTAGAGGTGGAGGTTCTCACAAACATGAACTTAGTTACAAGTCAAGTAGTTCTGAAAGAGTCCATAGCGTTAAATAGTGGTGTCATTGATTAACAACCGTTCTGTTTCGAACAAGAAAACTATTCTGACGTAATTTTGTGTTTCACAGCACGCGGCCTACGTCAAAGTTTGAAGTTGTGAAAACCTGTAGCCCTGGCGTTTGATATATATCACTCTGTACTTGTGTTTTTGTCAAACTCAATTTAAGCAATGCAGCAGTATGACTAAGTTATACTCTAAAACGTAAGTACATTAGTAATACTAATGTACTTACGTACTATGTTGCGTTTACACTTACTAGAATTTATGTACCCTTGGGAGTTGTCCAGTTACCCCAACCATGAGTGATTACAGTAACGCAACACAACATTCTTTAGAGAAGTTCCGAACTCTGAAGTATCAAAAACTACTTGGTTAACATACGAGGAGACATTAAGAAATTTGAAATTTCACAGACGACGGTGAAAGGTATTTCTTCCACTATTTATCGAGGACTATTGAAGCTTAACTCGTATTCTCTACACTGATCGGAACTATAAGTCAGAACTATATATTACTCATGAATTTTAACTACCGCTACTCGGAAGGAAAAAAAGTGTGTTACTCGTCAGCTAGTCTCAAAATGTAATTCGATCGTTTTAAATTAATAAAATAGCTTAATATTCTTCCTAGTTTTCTACAAGAGCCGCTGGAATAAGCCGTGATTTTAAAAATTACATACATATATTAAACAAAGATTCAGATACGTAATTAAACATCGAAAAAGAAAAAGCAAAACTGCCCTCTTTTCAAGACTTAAAAATCCCTGCACATTACCCGAGGGATCCAAAAAAATCTTTCAGATTTGATCGAGAAATTTATCGCGTGTGAATTCTGAATTTATTCCAAATGGAGAAAAGAAATAGGGTCAGGGTATTACGGCTTAGATGTTCCTTCATTTTTTCTTCTTCTTTTTTCAATTCGTTTGTCATATCCCATCTTTTCCTGTGAATGTTTCGACGCGGGATGAATTTGAGCGACCTCTTGCGACCGGCGCGAAAGCTCGTAGCTATCTCCCCAAGCGCTTGTATTTCTATTTCACCAAGCGCAGTCTGAACCCTGAACGAGAAAAATACAAAGCCCATTCGTGTGCAAAAATAATATTTAAAAATAATTTTAATATCGATTGATTTATTTGAACAGGCCTACCGCTGTGTAAGGTGTGCGAATAGAATAGGTTATGGAGCAATCCAGTTCAAATAATAATACGAAATATCTACTCAGCGATTACGTCAAACTCGCCAGCACTCGCAAACTTCGAATCGACGTTTCCAGACAGTATTTTCCTATTTGTCCGTGTTTCAAGAGGATCTTTGCGCTCTCGATAAGATTACAACGTGGTGCAATAGAGCCGCGAAAATATCGCGAAGAGAACAATCAACAAAAAAACTACTATCTGCAAAAAAAAAGAAAAAAACATTGACTGCGTATCTTGTACATTTCACTCTATCTCCGGATTCCTGCTTGCTTTTTAAACTGGCGCCTTCCCCACGCCTTATTTCGCTTCATTTTATATGTATGCATTTTAGTTCCAGAATATATTCACTTTAGTTTCGGTTTCACCACTCGCCTCTTTCAGATGTTCTAGAACTGCGAAAAAAAAATGCATCCGTTTGTTTCGATTTCGTTCTACGTGTAGAGAGCTAGTCGTTCAAGGACTCTTATAATTCCTTACAGTTAACGTCGTTTCATTGCCTAGGCTCCTAACCTGCGCCGTTTTCCTCCAAACAGTGCGAGTCAGAAACGGTGTCTGTACTTTTCTATGTACAAGGTGTCCCCTGAAAAATTTTAGCGTTTTATTCTCTTAATTACAAAAGTAAACTACGCTTTGCCGATCATTCAGCTTCCCCAAATGTAGCGCGAGAGGTCCGGACCAAATGCGAAAGTTTCGGAAAAGACCGTAATTTTACTCAAATATTACAGGCACGTTTTAAAAATGTTTATTACAAAAATAATGGTGGACGATTTTGAAGAATACGGGGGGTTAAATGGCCCAAAACTACAAGGAGTGGGCCCCGTTTTCCCATTAAAATAAAATAAAAAAATATCTCACAATTTTTAAACAAGATAACGCTCAACTCTGAAGATTTGTACTGAGGTCCGGACCACTAGCGCTACGTCATTTGGGCGGAAATTAAGCTTTCGGCAATGCGTAGTTTATTATTAACAGAAAAAAATGCAATCGCCTAAAAAAATTCAAAAAGTCAATTTGGGGTTTACACGTTTTCCTACTTCGCATATCACGTTGTGTATTTGTGTACAAATTCCTCAATGTTACAAATTTAAGCCTCTGCTAAAAAGAAAAAAATATCCAGCGCATTCCCTGGCTACGTTCCTAGGTCCCTGGATCCGGAAAAGAAAGCGAGAAAATTTCCCCAACTTCTTCCCTATACTTTCCCAGGCCAACGCTCACGTGTCCGTCGCCCCGGCTGGCGGAGCTACCGAAGTGAGCTAACCTAACTCCTACAACATCATCCGTTACGCAGAAGGCGCCCCTCCTGTTATTCTTCTTTTTTTAAGCATGACATGTTTTTTAAGACAACCCCATCCAAAAATTTTTACGTCCGTCCGTACGTGCATTTCCCACTAAAATTAACGCGCAAATTGCTATCACGAGACTTATACACGTGCATTATCCCGCTAAATTTAGCGGGATAATTGATGGCGCGTGACCTATACGTCAACTCAATTTCCACGCTGAATTTAGCGTGAAAACTCACGTATCGTGGCAAAGGCATCAATTCTGTTTCTCCGCAAAATATGGCGGGAAATGGACGTCACGTTACCAATACAGCAATTTAGCCACGCGCTAAATTTAGGCAGGAAATTCCACGTCTTGTGACCTAGACACCAACTCAGTTTCCCGAGTGATATCGACGTCACGTATCCTAACGTCACGTCACCTCTACAACCATTCCGTTTACCCGCTTAATTTAGCGGAAAAATATACGTCACGTGACACCAATTTCCTCACCAATTCGATATAATGCATTGCTTGCATTATGAAAATTTAAAGGTGAAATGTCGCTGCCAATTCTTTTTTTTTTTGTCGAAGGACATTTAGTTTTATTACTTCTAAAAAATGTTGTATCAACATCTCGATCTCCTCTAACTTTTTTATTTCTTAAAAATTATGTCCTATGCTGGCCTTCAGCTTAATAACCGTAGTAAAAAAGTCCGGCTCTTTGTTGAGTGTTACTAATTTTCTCCTCGTGTGTTGAATTAAGGTTGGATTGGGGCATCTTAGACAAACTTCAAGTAATTTTATCAAGATGTAGGCGTTTCGAACGCCAATAGCATCGTTTCTTGCTTCGGCTGCCGAATCTTGTAAGAACTACAGGTTGAGATGGAGAAAATGGGACCCGGTGTTTCGGCCCGCAGAAATTAATCACGCATCGGAGAGAGTTGAAATTGCGTCACAGAGTGACGTCTAGTGGTTGTGATAACGTGCAAACGTTTGAGCACACGAGGTTAGTTGAGCCAAAAGATACAAAAGAAAAAGCAAAGACCATATATGAGCCGACGTCCACCTAAGACTCATTTGCAATATAACGATAGTGGAGATTGTGGGCGCCGGTAGAAATTATTTTTCGAGAAAAAACTTGTCCGCTACAAAGACGGCATTGTCGCCTTTTTCGCTGACAAATTTTTGCACTGACACAACTGCTACATCGCCCTCATATTCATATTTAATTTTGATCAATATTAAGCTTTGGTGGAAATCCCCGTAGAAAATTATAAATATCTTTTTTTTATCTTTTGACTAGGTAATGTCACGTGCTCAAAGACTCGCATTTTATCACCACCGCCATCGCCACATTCTCGCCAAGTTCCAGCTTTCCGCAATGCGTATTTTATTTATACGTGGCCAATAAATCCAGTTTAATTTTTTTCCCTCTCAGCCCGTACTCCGCGCAGCGTAGTATAAATAAAACTCTAAACTTACTTTTTATTTTTGTGGCAAGTCTCCACAGTGCTGGAATTGTCTACGCTACCCACCGAAAGTCAGAGCTCGGCAACGATTGGACACGAGCGTCACGTCAGCCTACGCCTGGTATTCGTGTCCTCGCTGATTGGACAGGAGTACCAGACGAACTGCGAGGCAGCACTCGTGCCCAATCTGTGCCTCTCGCTGGCCCCCGCTAAGTGACGTTGCGAACCCAGCAGTGAGGCCTTGTTATAAGGGGGTGTTGCTTCCACTCGGCCGTTCGTCATTTGGAGAGAGAAATACGCTCTTTCCTTTTTGTCCGTCGAGCCATCTGGCTGCCGTAGATCCCCACACGATTAATCGACGTCTGATAGGTGAGCCTCCGCGGCGCGCCAGGATTAGCGTTTGCTGTCGGCAGATGGCGCAACGAGTGAGCGGCAGCTGAGTCCCCTGGACCGGGGCTGTGTCGCCTTTCACTAGTGGCGATAAACCAAACCCGCAAATCGAAACCATTTTTACGAAAAAAATATGGCGTTCTGCTACTTTATTCTGCTGCTGCACGAATTCAATTTTTGTTTAGCATATATTACACGTCTTTTTGCGCTGCAGAAGATGTTGCTACACGTAAAAAGCATTTTTACAATGGAACTTCGGAAAACGTACAATGAAGCTTTGATTTAAGTTTCTAGCTTCGACTGGCTAAATCTTGTTTTAAGACTGATATTAAGCTCTGCAGCAGGGTTTCCTGCGGGGACTTTGCTTCGCCATTCGTCTAGCGAAAAAATAAAGAAATTAAATCATGAAAAACCCAGCAAGCCCTTTAATGGTGTCTTGCATCATTGTTAATATATTACATTGTTAAAATTTCCTTGTTGTTTTTTTTCTAATTTTCTTACTTTTAGAAATTAAAGTTAATCACTACTACAACTCTTGAAGTTTCGAAAAATTACAACTTCTTTGCGTTTAGAACCACCCCCGCAGCCTCAACGAACGACAGGTTTGACTTGAGGACACAAAAAATGTGCCTATCGGGGCCGACAGCCACAAGAAACAAGAGACCCGAACAAACAATGCTAAACGATCGCCGACCTAAAAATGCCGGAGCAGCACTGAGCTTGACGGTCAGAAACTACACCCTGCCACACGCAGAAAACATTATTAAACACTCATACGAACAAGCAAACGAACCCACTTGTATATTTCCTATCATGAATACTGCTCCGGAAAATAAAATAAAAAATTACGTGCGCACAGCTCGGGTTGGTTTGGAGGGGATTGGGGACGAGCGAAAAGAAAGTGTGAACGTTTGAACGTAAGAACATTCCGACGAACCAGCAAGCGCAACGATGCAACAAGCATAGACAGTTAAAAACATACAATGTAATCAAAGGACCCGGGGTCACCTGCTCATGATATCGCTTCGCTACGTAGGGAACTAAGCTGAAGTTTAGCGATTAATACCAGTCGTATCCATCTCACTCCGGTGTCCCCGCCAGCCACGACTATTGATCCTTCTCCGGTTCTTCTGTGAATGCGCACGATGGGAAAGAAACGTTCTCCCGATAAAGGAAACTGCTGCACCGAAAACCAATCCTCTACACTTGGAACAATACAGATGAAGGAGGGGGAATAGGATGTGACGCAACGTGAAATCACGGGATAAGGTGAGAACGAGCGGGAAATGGCGAGAAGAAGCAGCTTCTTTGAAAAGTCGTTATAACAGTAGCGATAAAAGTCATCCTAAAATTTTTACCCTTCGCTAGGTTTTTTTATTTTTTTTTTTTAGCTATACGTTTCTGCTTGACTCGAAATAGACACACATCACCAATGTGCAGTCTTGTACACGTTACTCGAATTAAGTAGTCGATTACAATTACAATTCAAGGTGCTTAAAAACTATTTTATTTTATTACTCGATTGCTTGAGAAGAAAAGTTTTTCGTCGTTATTTGAAAAAGCAGCCGTTACCTTTCCGATTACTTCAGATTTTATTATTTGCAGATTTTTTGCCGGTCTGAAAAAAAAATTTACTCTTTCTTATTGCATTAAAATCACCTAATTATTACCAGCTTATTTTCTTAATTGAACAATTTCGCTAAACCTTCCTTTCGTGGCGGCTTGGTTTGGGGATTCATTGGTAAGAAACTTGTCCAAACAAAGGATACCATAATAAAGGAGAGGAAATATTAGTAACGGTTGCAAGTAATTTTAGCACTTACAGAAGCAATAACATTACTCTTGCGATTACTCCCTAACAAATGTATTTGAATGACTGCAAAAATGTCCAAAAAATAATCAGATACAAATAATTTTATTAGTGCAGTCTACAAGCCTGCCAGTGTGTCGAGGATAAAGGCTGCGTGAGAGATTGCAGGCGTCGCTGTTGTTGATTGGCAAAGGGCTTACGCCTTAGTAGGCTCCTTAGTGGTATTTTTATCTGCCTTCATTGACGGAAATCAGGCTAATATTAGAAAGTGAATTTTGATGGCGTCGTTGTTATGCATATACTTGCTACACGTTGCCAACATGCTCTTCACGCACATTTTTAAAATTCCCTTTATATCTGACGGAGTTGTCAGGAACGCCACCACTAAGCCAAATTTTGGTCTTGACACCACGGGTAGGAATCTGCGGCAGATGCCGCTTAGAACATCTCGCTGCCAATACGTTATTCGCTAAAGAGTTCCCAAGCACCAAAGGGGATGGTGGATTCATAGTTAAACACTCCACATGGATATGTCAACAACGGTAATTTTCAGGCTAAAATCTACGACAAATGCTACTTCACACGTAACCATTTTATTGTAGTCGTTCACTTCGAATATTTCTCACCGGCTAGGTAAAAGTATGCGGCACGAGTTATCCCATGACCAGCATGCTATTGAAAATATGTAAAATGTGCAGTCTTCAGATTAAAGCTCAGGTGGCGCTTTTGTTTGGTGTGGTTCATCCGCAGGAGCTTCACTACACTCGAATAAGATTTCTGCGCAACCGCAGTGCCGACACTTGGTTAAGGCGAAAGCTCGTATGTTTGTAAATAGTCTGTTGGTTTATAGCAGGGCGGCCAAACTGCGACTCGCAAGACGCATGTGGCTCTATGCAGGTTCAAGTGCGGCTTGCAGCCCTCTTGTAAGTGTATCCCCCTTCCCCCGTCTCCCCCATAAGATCGGAAGGAAAAAGTTAAAGAATAAAAGACAGCTCGGCGTTTTGGCAGCCGCGGAACCATACGTATTGGTTCAAGGCACTTTTCTCAAGAATGAAGGTATGTAAACTCAAAACCACGTTGAGATATTCCGGGCATGTCCTTAGAGCCCCGGGTAGCTAGCACAAGAGGTGGGGCCCATATGGGGCCCAAGCGGGCAATGGGTAGCTCGGGCAGTACCTAGAAAACTCTGGTTGGTCTACACGTGAACACAGCGTGGGCATGCCCAATATCGGCTGCACACTCAGTGCAGCTACAAGGCCACCTCCAATATGCCCATGCAATGCCCCCGTGGGTCCCCCTTCGGTAATACAGGGGCAGATTTAGCACAGAGGCGGGCTCCACGCGGGCACCGCGTGGGCATGCCGAACTTGAGCCGCCCATTCAATGCCCCCGTGGCTCCCACTTAGGCTATACGGGGGCAGAGTTAGCACAGCAGTAGACTCCACGGGAGCACCATGTCGGCATACTCTAACTTGGGCTGCCCATGCAATGACCCCTGGGTCCTGCTTCGGCTATACTGGGGCAAGCTTAGCATAGATGTGGGCTCCGAGGGAGCAAAGCATGGGCTTGAACAACTTGGAATAAGAAAGTGCCGTTTTGGCTATCGCTTCCTAAACCGCACTTTTTGGTAATATTGTGAATATTTATTGCATGTTCTAAAAATTCAACATAGGTGATCGGCTTAATTTGACCGAAAATGACTTATCATTGTAGTTATAATCGTGAGTGATAAATTTTAGGCTTGCCAAACTTTATTACCAGCTTACTACTCAGCGTGTGTGTGTTGAGAAGGCCGTTTTACGTGGGGTGGAGTCTTTCACACAGAGTATTGAATTTGAGAGTGAATTCAAAACACGCTCGTCAGAATGTCGTAAATTCGGTGTCTCTAGACTTAAGGAATAGAGAATAGGCGTATGAAAAGCTTCAGCAGTCTCTAGACTGATGAAGCTGGCTATGTATCCCGATTACCTTTCCCACAGGAGTCTATATGGAAATGAGCACAGTGATTTTTTTTTTTATTTCGCACACTTGAAATGCACACTTTTTTATGGGCTTGCTGAAGATGTCTTTTTGATCTAACAAAAGGTAATCTTTCCAGTAGGCAAACGGGGAGAGTGAGGCAGGCTCACTCGGTATGCACTGCAATACCCGACAGAGTAGGACGGAATGATATGACTCCGAACAAAATGAGGTTCCCCAGGTAAGCCTGTGTGGCCTGCTCACGTAAGCCGACTGTAGGCTGCACGAGGGAGGAACATGTGGGCTGCTTACCTAAGCACTCTCCGGGCCCCACAAAGAGAGCCCTTGTGGGCTGCCCAAATAAACTCACTGCGTTGTCGGGCAGCCATCATAAGCTGCCCAAGGAGGCCCCATGTGGTCCCCTGAGGCAGCTCAGGTGCACGGCCCAAGCAGGTCCTACTTGGGCACGAATTGCAAAACCGTCGTAGGACCCGCGTGGGTGGCCCAAGTCACCACCCCTTCCAGAGCCCAGTATTTGCTACTTGGGGCATTATAGGTTTTTAGAGATTTGTGGTTCATTGGAAGCCCTAGATTTCTAGGTAATTAGGGACGCGAAATCCTTAAAGAGACATTGATTCCGAGGAAGTCATAGACCTAGTAACTTTAAGGGGCACTCAAGTATATTCTGAGATAGTCCATTAATGGTGATAAATTTACCTACTTGCATTAAGCATCCTAAAGCCTCTGAGCTACTGGATATTGCTACGACGTCATTTGTACGCCGAACTTTAAAGCGCTTTTTTATGACGTGCACAATCTAGAAGGAAAGTGAGCAATTGCTTTATGAGTAGAATTTGGTGTGGCCACGAAAATTAAGCTTAAAAAACGCCACGCCCGATTTTTATTGCATCGATCACTGCTTATATCCACTATGCATGCAGTCTTTGCTTGCAGTCTTTAATTTTTACGTTTCGAAATTTGGGGGCAGGGCAGGGGGAGGTAAGCTTTGTTTTCTTGCAGGAATCACCGACACGAAAAATGACAGACTGTCACAATGTTGGCAACGTTTACCGCTTGAAGACACAAACGGGATACAGCCAGCATAAAAAGACCCCTCCCCTGCTTCCTCCCCCGGTGGCCGCGTATTGCCGTTTGTTCACGGAGTAAAACCATGGAGAAATCCAGGGCCCCAAACTGGCTTATTTGCACATCTCGCTCTTTCGGAAGCAGGAGGCGAGAATGAGCCTTTCGCGCTTGTTGTTTGTTCTTTGAGATAAGAACACAACTCTCACCAAGAATGGCACGGGGGTTGCCCTTCTTGGAGTTGCAGTGGCGGACTGAGGGGTGTAGTATCACAGGGGCACGTGTTAACCCCCCCCCCCCTGGCCCCCTCATTCACGCCGCTTCGCGGCGAGAGACTGCTGCGGTACATTACAAGGCAATGCGAGCGTTGTGGCTGAACGATAGATATTTGGCGGTTAACAAAATAAGGCTAGTTTTGGCGGCAAATACAAACCCCGACACCGCGTGGTGAAGCGCTAAAAACATCTCCGCGGCCGCATTTGTGTATGAGAGCAACTCTGGCGCGCTGGCAGCACGCGCATTTGTGACGTGCGTCGAACAAACCCAATCAAAGCCCCAGATTCGTCCCATAGTTTTACTCGATTTACTCCGTGAGGAAGCAGCTAAAAGCCCCTAGCTCTAAATAAAATGGATGTAGTAAAAACATAATTCACAATATTCCGAAACCACTGAAAGCGGAGGTCTGCGTATCTTTCCTTCCGTAGAAATGAATAAATAAATTCAAGAAATATATTCAAGCATGCAAGGAGACAAAAAGAAACAAAACAACGAACAACACACAGAACCTTGCCTTCGCAATGTGTTTACGGATCGCATTTCCGGAACCATTTCGTTACGCTCTCTTTCTATCTATCTTACTTTCATCCCTCCCCTGGCATGCCATTTTCCCTCACCTAGAACCCACCAGCCCTTCATGAATGCCCATTTTCTCTGCGGGATTCCACATAGGAATCTAGTTTACTAGGCAAAATGCAATCCTGCCATCAAAGAAAATCTAGAAAAAACATAAATAGCGCATTTAGACGGAAATAAGATTAGTGGATACAGTTTTCGTTATCCCCTCCTCCCATTATGAAAAGTTTAGATAGAACTTTTAAAAAAGGTAGCCTGTGCATGAAAACGGTTCCAGCCAGAGTTTTATTACTTTCATGTTCTAAAGAGTCTGTACAATTTTGTTTTTGCATTTTTGCTGACTGCAAGTGACGTGGATGTAAACGGGCTGTGCGCTACTCACAAAATATTTACACGAAAATTTTTATATCGTCAATACTCTCCCTGCGGAGAGCTTGAAGAACATGTGTAATTTTCATAACAGAAAAGGTAATGTGAGAAAAAACTGAAAGCTCGAGCTTAATTAATTGGATGGTATGTGTCTTACTAAAGTCACGAGTATGACTTCATTAATTTTTGTGTGCGGCGCCAAGAGTTCGCAGAAAACTTTGGGCAACCGTTTTCTTCTATACCACTAACAGATAAACCTCTTAACCACAACAAACCCTCTTAAATTTGCGGCTCTGTTTTGCAATATTCAAGATCTCCTTACAACATAGAACATTATTTTGCCAATTTGCGTAATGTTGAACTCATTTTCAATAAAAAATTGCGTTTGGTACTTCTCTTCATGAGCACAAATAATGAATTCGAAAGGATTAAAGAAAGGAGTTTATCATGCACTTTATTTTTTTTTTAACTGTAGCAATATGTGTAGCGGCAGACATATTTTATTAACTTACAAGTTTTACGTAATTTGAATGAAGGATATAGATTCATCGTAAATAATCATTTAATGAAAAAAGAATAAGAAAAAGTAATCTGGTTCTTCCCACCCCTGGCAAGTCTGCCCTGCCGCCTGCACTGAAGCACTGCGTAAAAGCTGAGCCGTTTTAACCATGTGTTAGTTGCATCATTTATTTCGTCTTTTTTTAAGGTCTGTATTATTTCCATAGCGACAAAAAGAAAATGATTTTTTGTGGTGTGCTCCATATTTATTTCTGAGAGATATCTTTGTTTTTTTTGTAAAGTGCATCCAGGACTCGTATTCCCCTAAGCGAGGGAGCCGGCGATCATGATATAGCGACGCAAAACGCTTTAGAGAGTCTTTCTCAAAAGAACAAAAAGTTCGGCAGGGAAGCGCAAAGATAAGAACCACAGGGGAATGCCAAAATAAAGTTCAAGATAACAAAAGTCCGTAGCGGCAAAAACGGAAAAGGGCGGTATTGTCGATCCATCAACTCTGCTCTTTTCCGAGTTTTTGCGGGATGATTCGCCAACATTATCCGGACCGGAAGGCTGTTAACAAAGTTATGGTTCAAGGAAAAGTAAGCACCAAAGCTGCAAAATATACTCGATTCTGTTTGATTTTTCCTTGATGACAGGAGAATAAAAGCTTCAAATGAAAGAACGCTACTGAATTTTTTTAATTAAATGTTAGACACTGCATTACGGTTAATGAGTGGTTCTAGGCCGTCTCTTTACTGATGCTTTACTTCGAGTTTTATGAAGCACCATTACGAGTGTATTTTATAAGCCTAATGACAATTTTTGTTTTGGGGGTTTATGAGTTTGCACTTTTTAATACCAGTTTCTTAGACATTGACAACGCCAATAAAACCAAGCAATGTAAAAAAACGTTTTCTTATATATATTAGGCGAAATGTTTTATGGGTAAATGAACAGTAAACATGTACTGCCTCATGCACTCATTATAACAAACAAACAAAAATATATTACTTTACGGTGTGCATGTTTATACAACAAAATACAAAATAAAGTGAACATTCTCTCGAATGTTCACGTTCGAAATGAATTAGCATTTATGCGCACGGACTATCTACACTATACCCTTATTATTTTGTTATTTTGCCGAGTAGTCTGCAAAACAAGTTCGTTAGACCACTTTCCAAGCCTGCACATCTATTTTCGTTCACTTCAACAATTACTGTAGAATTCACTTACTTGATGCGTCGCACTGCAGTAATCCACTTCTGTCGCCGTGTCGCTTCCCAAGATCTCGAAGGAAGCGGTATAGTTTGACGCTTGAGTCACCTTCGTGACTGTGGCAGTCTTTCACGCAGCAGTAGCGACGTTTATTTTTGGGGGAACTCTAGGAGTAGGCGAGATGTCACAGGAGCCCGGTGAGGTCATAGAGACGTGAAGCCGGGACTTACTTTTAAGAAAAACTGTTCTCAAAAAGGCTCACGCCGATCCGAAATGCCACATTCACACGTGGTTTCTTAAATGCGCCCACCCGCAGTCCCCGCGACCCGGGCCGTCCTGGCCCACCCAGTGTTTTATTTTGCAGCCGCTAGATGGCGCAACGTGTAGTGCCAAATTGCATTGCCGGTTAATATTTGGGTAACTTTCAATGAGGAGAGGGGTGGAGTGGAGTGAAGAGATTCATATTATTAAGATTCTGCCGTGCTTGCCTGCCCCCCCTCCCCCCTCGCACACACACACACAGTGTCGTTGCCCAAGGCGCCTCTGACTGTATGTTGCAAAACTTAATTTGTTTTGATCTGTATAAAAGCAGAAATTAATTTACTGACAGGGTGACAGTGCTGGTGGGCCCGAATCTAATTATGTACTTGCAATCTAAACTGCTGATAATGTAGTTGCAGGCAGCGACAATCTGAATCTAGTGAAGCAAGTCAATTGTTCAGGAGAAGCTCTGCCCAGTGCTGTTATGCTAATGCTCCAGGCCCCTCCACTGTTGAGAAAATAGTATTTCACACTTTATGCACACAGGAGCAGAGGGATCCAAAGTCGCTGTTTTGGGGGCAGGACAACACTGTCATACCACTATAGCCAGACTTTTAACTCAACAAGTGGTTGATGACAGAACAGGACGACTTCATTTCATGATTTCTTTATGCAGCGTAGCACGAGACAGTCATTGCTTACTTGACATGCGAGTAGTTGCAACGACAAGAGTTGGTAAGGTTGCCAGTATCGCAGGTGAATAAATACTATCTTAAAGGCGTGATTTCAAAAAGTAGTCTTCATTTATTTAGTGCATAAAGCAGCCTGGCTGTGGCAACATCATAAGCAGCATATCACTTTAATGGTAGTGACCACAGCACTCTCGTGTCACCTCACTAAATGTACCGCAAAGAAGAGCTGACACTACCTCCACAAGTTTGCATCCTCACAAATCATAAAACAAGTGAAAGTGATTGGCTGATGGTGTGAAAATCAGCCAATCAGCTTTCACTTGTGTTTTATGATGCATTACTAAAATCTCACCCTATTAGCAACTGTAGGGTACATTTTGTTTGGACATATGCATGCTTCCTGCAATTACTACAACAAAGAAATAGGGTTGAATGATTTGACTAACATAGCTCCTTAGCATAGGGCTAGATTGATGTTGTGAAAGAATATTGTGCTTTATTTATACTGCATTGCACGTCATTTTGGATTATGTGATGTGGCTAACTTTTTCTTTATTAAAGCTACAGTATGTCCTAAACGTATAAGCAAATCAAGATCTTGATGTTACTCGTCTCTCTAACCTTCAATTTGCTCTCCTAGGTGCTGCTGTGGCTGCTCCACCTGGTGAGGCTGTGGCCTCCTCTTGGCCACCTCTCTTTGCTGTCCGGGATGGTGAGGTACGTATCTGGGCCTACAAGGCATTTTGTCTATTCGTTTTCACTCCATTGGCTTATTCTGGAGAACAGACTAACGGCACAAAAGACAAGGACACAAACAGGCAGGCACACAAAGAGACAAGCACAGGTACTGACTTAAAGGTGCACTAAAGACGTTTCTGAGATCGTCTGTTCTTGGTGATAACTCATTCGACGGGCTCTAAGCATCCTAAATATCCAAAAATTATGCTCGTGCGACGCTTATTTCCCTACTAAAAATAGAAAAATAGAAATAAAAGAAGATAGTTCACCTTCTCGTTCTGCCATAGGACGAGAAGGTGAACTATCTTCGAAAAAGTGTACATGCGGATGAGAGTGACAACAGTGCTATCTGATAGCCGTGTCCCACAAATTACAGTTTAGCAGTGCCAATAATACCTATCCAGGGGTTAGTAAGCTAGCCCGCTTCGCTAGTATAGACTAGCAAAGAAGACAGAGGTGAGACATATTGATGCCTATTTCTGAACACAGAAAGGGAAGGTAGTGAGCTATGGTGATGGCACACTCATTCGTGTTTTCTTTTTCACGTCTTGTCATAGAGTGGAGCCAAAGGTGTTTTTTGTTTCACATCGCTCGGCTGCCCGAGACTGCGCATATTGGTACAAAACATGGCAGTGCACAGCAGTATACTTCCTTTGTACTTTGCGATTTTGAATTTAAAAAATTGTCAAATGGTTCTTTAAAGGGTACCTACAATATCATATATGTGTAAAAGCTATTCTATGAGAACAATTTCTTTTTATCATTTCATTATTAGTATTTGTATGTGTACAGCAATAATGGACCTCCTTTCTTAATGCATATTCCAAAGCTGAAATTCCTTCTCTTAAAGGGGCGCTCGGGAGCTTTATAAAATGGCCTATTTATGGCCGTAACTCATTCTATGTGCTCTAAGCATCCAAAAATATAAAGTTACAATCATGTGCAGCTTATTTCACTAATAAAAATGTGATAAAAGATAGTGAATCTCAGACGTACAGATGGCGCCACCGAACCCGGCCGAATGTAGGCGAGCAACGAACGGGGCTCATCAGACAATCACGAGCGATGGCTTCACGTGCGGACAAGCAGCCGACCAGTCCTGCTCGTCTGCACGGGAAGCCCTCGCTCGCAATTGACTGACGAGTGTCTTTCGCCGTTCCACCCTATTCGCCTTGATTCGGTTCAACCACATTCGCTATCTTTGATCACATTCTTGAATAGTGAAATAAGCCGCACATGATTGTAAGTTTTGGACTTTTGGGATGCTTAGAGCACATAGGTTGAGTTAGGAACATAAATAGGCCATCTTGGAATACTACGAAGTGCCCCTTTAATTTATGTCATTTTTTTATTTATATATATACGTACAATTCAGCATTTCAGTAAAACAAACCAGGAACATGATTGCAGACGAAAGTGGAGAGCCCATTTGTGTTGCCTGTATTTCTCCACTTTTTATGCATTTGCTTGACAATGTTACTCACTGCAGATTCATCTTGGACATGGCATCAAAATGCGAGAGGCAGCATTTACACACGCCGTGGAAAAGGCTGCCACCCCTGGCCGCTTTCTGAGAATGGTCAGCCGATCACTATGGGAGCCTGCGGAGCTCTTCGACAGGAGTGTGTCAGGGCAAGCCTGCAGGCGTCTCCTCTAGGAGGGTGCAGTGGGGAAGAAGCCCCTAACACACGAAAAAATTGACGCTCTGACAGGTGGGTATTTCTGATCAACCTGGAAGGGCACAGGATCTGTTGTGGCTGTGACTGTGCTTAGCTGTGCACATAATGTGTGTATAGTGTGAGTTATAATTTACTACGATTTGAGATATTTTATGAACCTATTGTTGATTTTGCCTTGTGCAGCACACATGTACAGTCAGAGGCACTATGAGGTGAGACAAGGTGAATGCGGGCAGACCAGGAGAAATGCCGCGTGGGGCGCAGCGCTTGCTTTGCACACTGGGAGCGAGGCCACGAGGTTCGATCTACAGTCAAACCCGATAATATCGAACCCGGTTAATTCGAACTATTTGTGAACGGACTAGTAGCTGCAATAAAAATGCATAGCGAAAAATGCGGTTACATTGAACGAAAATCGCAGCGTCTCCCGATAGATCGAACTGCCAAGAGCGCTGTTTAGCTCTGCAAGCTGGCTTTCCCCCAATGAGGCATAACTACGTTGGGGGAAAGCCAGCTTGCAGAAAAGCTGGCTTTTTTTCCTTTTGGGCGGCCGCGTCGAGCCGCCCGGAAGACAAAAAAAAAAATCTCTTTTGCGGAGGGAGCGGAAAGAGGGTGAGCCGGTGAGACCTTGAAAAACGAAGAAGCGGCCACTGAATAGCTGCGGTGAGCGTCCCTCATGACGTACAGACGCCCCTTCGAGAGTAAACTACTTTTCTAAATGTGGCGTGCTTGTTCGTTGTCAAATTCATTAAAACTTTTATATAGAATTACCCGCTATATCGAACTGGTAGACGGTTTTTTGTGAGTTCGATATAATCGGGTTTGACTGTATTATGTTGCCCACAGGTAGGGGAAAGCAGATTGAACGCGGGAAGGCGGCCGAGTGATAAATTGACTCTGATTATCAGGCTGGACACGACAGAACTTCCTTGTTTACTGTTGTAGTTGTGATTTTATTATTTTAAGGTAGTTTTGTTTATGAATAGCTGCTCGTGTATTTGTTTTCTTGTATGCACTGTAGGTTTTATCATGCAATACCAACTTGCCCAAGCCATCATCTTAGCCATCCAGGTGTGCTGGCAAAAACGGCATGGAAGAAAAGAGCCATGGACAGCCCTGTGTGCAAGGGAATGTGTGCGAGTGGTGCGTGTTGGGAAGAAAATAAAATAGTAAGTTTCATTCTGCTTTGTCTTTGTAGTTTTGTTTCATGGCAGAATGAACACCTAAACCTTTGAAAAATTGGTGTTCCTTTTGCACAATTTGCTAGCTGTTGTCATCAGCAGTCCTTTCTGCATCTAAATTATACCGTGCATGCATGACCAGGTCACCCCAGAAGACACTAGATCGACCGGGTCACATCAGAACACACTTGGCAGGGTCACGCCAAGACACCAGAACACGCCAAGACACCAGAACATGCCAAGACACCAGAGCACGCCAAAACATCAGAACACGCCAAGACACCAGACTACGCCAGACCCGTGTCTGAATTTCCGCTCTGGTGTAAACGTCAGAAACACACCAGAGCCGGTTTGGTGGTTTTTTCAATAGGAATGTTTTAGATACATTTCTGGTTCAGTTCACGATCACGTGTTCAAAGCTACTCTCCACGGCTGCGCGATCTTGTTTTCCAAGGTATGAAAGTTGTTCTTTTCCTTTTTCTTTCTTCCTTTTCTTTTTCCCTCTCCCAACACTCCCTCCTCTTTTATTGCCACAAAAAATGAAATCAACGCACGAGTGAAGATACGCTATGAATGAAGAAATCAAGAAGAGATTATCTGTTCCGCTAGTTTAATACTTCCGGAGGCTGCATAGCAAGCCGATGCAAGTTAATGAAAAGCCCCACCTAAACCAGTTTGAGAAGCCTGACCTCAGTTTGCACTACCAATCTATCTTTACCTGGTCCTCCATTTCTCTTTTTGTATCTCAACACTTGTACGCCTGTGACTGAAAGAGGAGGAGGAAGAGTGCTGGACAAAAGATAAAACCTCTCTTTACTTCTTTCCCTTCAGTTGGGTTCCTTGGAGAGACGCACGGCACAAATGAACGCGAAGCAGAATCCTCCGGAGAGCACATACCATCTACGCCACGCCACTTGAATGCGCACATATCCTCCCGATGTGCCGCGCAGTAGAAGACAGCAGCAGTCTCTTAAGTCCAACGGGTTGCCGCAAAAGCTACAAAAGAACAACAACAATAAGACCGGGTTTTGCTTGGAGTAGAGCTGCTTTTACTCGCGCTTTCGCCAAAGACCAGCCACTTCAAACAATAAAAAAGTTATCTAGCCTCAAACGAAGATGACGCAGCAAAGAAAGGTAGTGCGAAGGGGTAGACGTGGCAAGAACAGTACGATCATCAGCTACCGCTTGCTGGACGCTGGGACGTCCTGGAGGACGCTTGCTGCCCCAACGGATGACCCCTATGGGAACTGAATGAAACGCAACGGCCTTTTGTGGTGCTTTTCTTGACGGAGTGGGGAGGGGGCTAGTTGGTTGATTCGCTCGGTGGCCAAAGAAGTGTTAGAAGATTTGGCTATTTTGCCGAGATGATTCTACGAGCAGGCGGCGACGCAATGAACAAAAGAAGAAAAAAACGCCAATGATTGTTTATTTCGCGCTTGTGGGTGTGTGCTTGTGAAGATGTTTATAGCACTGCTAAGCGTTACGTGCTTCAATTTCCAATCTGTTCATCCGGCACAAAGATGGCGGAAGACAGCATCTAGCGGTGCATGTTCTTAACGAGCACAACAACAAAACTGTTTGAACTGTCGTATTTTTTTCAGCTAATAATAAAGCTTTATGGGCCACACATTGCAGAAATTTCGACCTCGCCTGTTACCGTCGCAACGCGCGCGAAGGGTAAAACACTTTTCTCCGCTCTTGGTTTGAGGACAAATAAGTCGGGTTCTTTTCCGTCAGCTGCGCAGCTCTGGAGAGGGAAGAGTGAGAGCCCCGGCATCCCGCCAGTAACGACGCGACGAAGGGAGAGTCTTTCTGTTGTCTGCTTGAAAGGCTTGCTTTCTAACATTATTCGTGTTATGAGAAATCCCACTTTGGCAGTATTCGGTTGCTACGTGTAATGCTGGACGGTTTTAGAAACTTCCACCGCGCTTGTATTTTTAATATCTGAGAAGAAAAAAATTACTGCCTCTTTATCGGTGCCGGCTACTATCTTCCTTTTATTTATCATTTCTTCGAGGACGGAATTTTGTCTTATTTTATATTTTTTATGGCAAGCATTCTTGCCAAGTATTTTGACTTTGTAAAGATCAGTAAAATAACTGCCCCTCACATTTTGACACGAACAAAAAGAAGTAAAACAGTACTTAGAACTTACGCAGTTTAGATGGCCCTTAATAGTTAGACTATTAAAAAATGAATGATTGAACGCCTTATTTTGGCTGCATCAAAGTTTTAGCTTTTATCGTCTTCCTCCATAATGGCTCAGGCATTTCCCGCCTTTGTTTGACCCCTTATAGCTACAGACAAAAACCGCTGGACACAGGAATGTCCAATTCACCCAATAAGAAAACATTTGCTAACAAAGTGGCAAGTTTACACGTTTGGCCCTTCCCAACTTGCCACAAACCAGCATGTTGGTGCAGTGGCGTCACAAGGGGGGGCGGGGGGGCGGACCGCCCCGGGTGCAGCGCTCAGGGGGTGTCGCGGCGGGCCACCAGGGGGGGGGGGTAGAGTCGCGGTGGGCCACGAGGCGAGGGGGGGGTGTCGCGGCGGGCCACGCGAGAGCGGGCGGGGGGGGGGTGTCGCGGCAAGCTACCGCCCCGGGTGCCGCTGACCCTCGTGACGCCACTGTGTTGGTGCACACGCTGTCCAGCAAGAGATAAGTCGCGCCGCTCAAAACACTTGACGTGCTTTGGAAGCCAACATTTATCGGTGTCTTTAAGGCTTGTGAATGGAGCCAGCTGAACATAAGAAACACACAGAGAAAAATATAACATTCGCACAGCAGTGCGAATGTTATATTTTTTTCTCTGTGTGTTTCTTATGTTCAGCTGGCTCCATTCACAAGCAATGAACCAACTTGCTCAGCTAAAGCCCGTAACAAGGTCTCTTAAGGCTGTTAGCGGAAAGTCTTAAGCATCTCTCTTTTTATATTTTTGGGAATTAAATCTTCATTAACTTCTGTTTTATCTTGACGTTTGCAATCAGCCACGCTTCAAGAGCTAGTCTGGCCACCGCGGGTGGAAAAAGGTATGTTTGTGCGCCAGTCTGGAAACCGCGGGTATGCCTCAGTGGTGCTTCAGAGCCAGACGATCTACGCACACCACCAGCAAGATGGCGGCGCCCAGGGGCTCGTACTTGCGAACGTGTATGCACTTATGCTAGTTTTCTTTTTTTTTGAAGAAATTTGGGTGTACTTTAAATGAACCTTTCGTTGTAGCAACATCCGATAGCCAAAAAAAAAAATATATATATATATATATATATATTGTTCTTAAATCGCAGCTTTACTTGCTTTTAGGTTATTTGTATTGAAAATGGCACTTACATGCTCACCCCCAGAAAGGCCGCGTTGATTTGTGTCACTGGAGTGCTCGCTGAAAAAACCAAGATGAACATTTAAGATATCACTAATTTTGTAGGCGTTTTTTTCTTACTTCGCTCCTGTTAATGTACTCATCGTTCCAAACTATATTATACAGTAAAAAAGCAACGTGGTGCGCGAAGTCTTCAGACGCATCTTGGCCTATTGTACATGTAGTGAGTATCAACACCCTCTGCGCAGTTATAAGTGTTTTAGAAAACAAGATGGCGGCGTAGTGCTGAAAAATTATCCTTGCAAGATGCCTTGAGTTTTGAAAATTTTCGTTTCGTCATGCTTCTTCGTTGTTGTTAAGCAACAATTTTTGTGGGTTCAGTTAGTTCATGGTATTGCTCTAAACTTGTATGCGCACACACAGATGTCGAACACGAAGGAATGGACAAGGGCACGCGTTGTTGTTACTTTTATAGGCGGAGAACAGTGTTTAAGTATCTTTTAGTGAGCAGTTTACTCTCATTAGACCCACTCCTAAAAGGATTTAAATTTTCACCGATGTTTTGAGGTTCTCACCGAAATATATTAGAACAAAGAAAAAGATCTATTTTGAATAAACAGAAAGTGATATCTGTCACCACCTTAGCGTTATCAGCACAAAAAAAGTTTCAATATATCAAATAGTCAGTATTCGCAATGTGTAGTAGTGGATATTTGCTTGAAAGATTAATTACGACTATAGTTGGGCGAGATATTTGAGGAAGAGGAAAAAAACGAAACACTGACACGGTCTTCTACAAGTTGTTAAAGACACGTGCGTAGAAGAGTCAGATTTTCGGAGGTTTTCACGAATGATATACTCGCTGGCTAATACACTATCTGATAATCCCGCTAAGTTCCCCATTGTATTCGCTAAAAGGTCTCCACATTTCGTGTCTTCTGTGCATCCAAACACTTAAATCATATTGTGAAACTTAAGGTTTCGTCCCACTTGGCCGACAAATAAGGAACACTTCTATCAAACATATCTCAAACTGCTTGTCGAAAATCTGTTCTTGACGCTTGAACGGCTTCAGTTGGCTACAAATAAGTGCTAGTGTGAAGAAACATAACTGAACAATGTCGTTCGGGTCGCCAAATTCCTGGTTTTGTTTTATGAACCGAAGAATGTCGGTGTTTACGAGGCAGCCATATTGGTTTCAAGTTATGTTTCCGTATCAATGATTACGAACATTTCATCCGCTTTGTTATATGACGTAAACAAATATATTCTAGTAAATCGTTAAAAAAGACAGCTGCCAATATATGCTCATGCTTGGTTAATGCATCCCTTAGCTGTCATACTCCCAAAGAATATTTGTATTGAAAATTTTATTTGGTAGAATAACTCACAAATAATGATACGGTATTTCGACTGTCTGGATATCCTTGATTCAAGTCCCTCTACCTCACAAACGTTTTGTTACCCTCCGGTTAGTTCACAGGAGGCACCGCGGTCATCTGCTAGCCAGCAGAGTCTGGTGGCCCAAAGAGCAACTTGGGGCCGTGCATGCGAACGAACAATCGGTTACTATACTTCGTTTCAGCTTAAGTCCAGATGCAGCCGACGCTTTGAGCGATGGAACCAGCTAAGGAGCGTCAAAACACAAGCATCTATGAGCGACGGCGGCAAGCCACATACCTGGTTGCCGCCGTTGCTCATAGATGGCGGCAGCCTTTCCACTCTGTGCTTGCCGACTTGCGGCCGGCCATTACTTTCCATAGTACAGCTCCGCTGGTCTTCCTTCTTCACCAGAGTGGAAAGGCTGAAAGTTTTCAACTCGAGATCGGGTTGAACGACGCAATCTCAGAGTCAGACAACAACATCGCCGAATTATGACAATTCCGCAGACTATATGGTCTGCAGAACAAAACTTCTTCCGCGGTGCCGCAGGCCGCCGCCCAATTTATAAGGCTCGGCCGTATGCATCCATCTATTCATTCTTTATTGCCCAAGTCGTTAATGACGGAATATGTGATTAGTGGTTGCCAGATGCTTGGTCTGTAAAGCGGGAAAAGTGTTTATTTTTTTTCTTTCGCAGTACGTGCTTACCAGCGTCTTCGGTGGCCGAGCGCGTTAGCGCACCGCAACAGAAGTGCGAGGAGCGAACTGACGCTGCAGAACCCAGCGATCCCGAGTTCGACCCCACCCGCGCCCATTTCGATCTGGATTAGCATCGTACCGGCGTACGGTGGTGTATCATCACTGCGTGGTGAACGTACAAGACCACGTTCTAGAGGTTGTACTACACTTGCTAAATTTCTCGTCTACGGCTGAGACACCAGACGCCCATTTAGCCATACTAACTTCCAGCTGTATGAACTAAGGGAACATAATTAATATTTTAGCAGTACAGCAGTTTTAACACTCTTGAACATCTCCAGGTATTAACTACGAATACCATTTCCCTAATTTGCAACACTATCTAGCCTGGACACTAGCCAATCTGACTTTTTTTTCTTCCTGTTATATTTTGTTCTTGCTTTATGAAAAACGGCACAGCTGCAGCAGAAATACATTAGCACAAGCGACCGACGACCTTGAGCGGCGAAATCGCGACACGCGGCGCTATTGATATACACGATCGCGCCGATACAGGGAGAGTGCCATGTCACGTTCCATGTCTCAACGCGGGGGTGGCCGGCAGAAAGCAGTCCACCCTAAAGCCCGCATTTCGAAAGCTATCTTATCCCTCAATTTTGTGCCGGCCACCCCGCGTTGAGACAAGGAACGTGATTGCACTCTCGCCATAGGCGCCCCTCGGGAACAACAGCGCCGCGTGTCACGATTTTGCCGTTCCAGTCATCGCTCACTTGTGCTAATCTTTTCTGCTGCAGCTGTACTTTAAAGGGATCGTCCGGTCAAATGTCGCATTCAAGAAAACATTTAGACCTTATGCACAATGGGACCATGTCCAATGGTATCTTCCAAGGCAATTCAGAATTTCCAGTGTCTTCTCTGACGAGTAACTGTATTTTAAACCATGCGTGCATAAACTGTTGCAACTAACGTCGGATAAACCTTTGTTGGCGTTAGACGAACAGGGAGTAGAAGCAGAAAAGAAAGAAGTCTGCTAAGCTGCCCCGGCACGTGCGGACGGAAACAAAAACGGGGAAAGAGAAGAACGACGACGAAAACGTGAACGATTTCGAACGATTTTGGCCTTGCAAGCTTTCGAATGTCAGCTGACATTATTCTCAGTGGTGTAAATAGTAAAGTGTTGCTCGTTGTGTGGAAATGGAACGATTACTGTGACGGCCCGCCACGGACTGCAAACATAAACTGCATTTTCCTCTCCACATTAAGGGCAGCGGAGGTTCTGACGAAACAGGACGCAAAGATGGCGCCGAACTGAAGCGCCTCTTCGAATTTTGTCCTCAACGTGAGCGCTACGACGTGGTTCACCCTCTGCTGCTGCGCGAGAAATGTTTTCGTGAATGAAAAGGAACTCCCATTGTGCGGTTGTCACTTCCATACTTCATCCGCGCAAATTTAGTGGCGAGTAAAATTA
This sequence comes from Ixodes ricinus, assembly GCA_037355805.1. Classification (NCBI taxonomy): domain Eukaryota; kingdom Metazoa; phylum Arthropoda; class Arachnida; order Ixodida; family Ixodidae; genus Ixodes; species Ixodes ricinus. Next base: position 106,634 of record JAZHYW010005025.1, read on the forward strand.
AAGGCTGTGGTGCGCCGGGAGCACTTTGTTCCCAGTTTGAATGAGGCATAGGATTTGACAATCGCAAGCCTGGTCTGACGCTCACATCAGGCATGGGAGCCCAGCCGTTGATACTTGCGAAATTTGGCATGCAGTCGGTATAATTATCCGCCCTTAATTACACTAAACTGGGATGTCGTTTAAGAAAATAAAAATGGTCTTATATTAATCATTAGGCTCCCGCCAGTTAATCATCACAAAATCTTCACAACCTCCGGTTTTCACCCAACAATTCCTTTTAAGGGTTACTTTTCTGTCCAGATGGCTAGCACTTCGAATAAAACCAGACAGATTTCTTAAAAATTAATTTCATTGTCTTCTACAGGTAATGTTTTTTATATATTGCTACTGCAAGAAGTGTGGCCCCCGTCCTGACCTCCAACAGCCATTTTCTTTTTCTTCTAAGTGGGAGTATTGGAACGCGCAGAGAAGTGACTGTAGCCACTTCCATCGGCTCCCTCTTTTGTCCCTCAGACTACATAAAAACAAGCACCTCTTCCACCCAACTAGAGGCGGTTTCCTCCTCCTCCCATATTCTGCTGCATCAAACATATCCTCGCGACGAACGAAATTTCGCTCTTTCGCGTTTCCCTAAACGAATCAGGGAGCAGCCTGATATTTGGGATATCCACGCATGCGCAGAACGTGCCCCAAACACCTCCCGATCGCCCCCGACGTCCCTGCAATCAATCCAAATTCAATTCAATCGCAACAGAATTCCGGCCGATTCAGCGACACGAACTTCGCTCGGCATTCTTTTCCTGGTTCCGACTTCCGTTCGCCGCTTTGCTCTACCTTTCGATTATCGGTGGCGTTGTTTATGCTCATTTTTTTGTTTTCTTGTTGTTGGTATCATTGTTGGTTTCCTCGCGGTGGAAAACAATAATAAGTTTTGGGGATAAGACGGAGAGTGGAAAAAACAAATGAAAATAGGCAAAGTCTAATGCACGAAAAAAAAACGCGTATCGACGGTTTTCCACGCACTGAGTATGCATCAAAACGGCCGTCGTGATCGACCTTCCCAAGGGTAAATGCAGCTTCCTTCGCTTATAATCACTCCCGTTGTATTAAAAAAGGATATCGGCTATAATTACACCTTTATGTGACGAATTTTCCTCAACACCGTCTTTTGTATTAAATGTTGAACAATGTATTCCTTTAAGTATTTGTACACGATACTTTCTTTCTTGCGTCAGTCTGAATGCGCTATATAGTAGCGCATTCAGTCATCACGCAGCTGCATTCATCAATATTTTGCTCAATCTCCGCGTCTTCACTTTTCGATCTTTCAACGGAACACCGTAAGGTCGAGCGGTCGTGTAATCGCTACTGCGTTACACATGTTAAAAACCTCCAGGTCAGCAGTATATTGAATTATTATCTCTAAACCTCAGTGATTGATAAATCTCTATGTTTAGTCGTTGATTTACGTTTACTCATGTAACACACCTGCAATGGCAGTTGTACTCTCGGTTCTTTGTGAAATACGCGAGTAACATTAAATTTACGCTTGGTGGTCCATGGCACTAATTCTACTAAAGGAGACTTCCCTGCGTGACCTTGCATAGTGCGTGACGTGCAAGACCCGCCACAACTAATACTGCGACATTAGTTCCCCTATAGTCACGACTCTGGTTTAGTCACCTCTTGTAATGGAAACATCGTGCTAAGAATAGCTGGAATCTTCTGTTCACCTATCGCTATCCATAAAGGACAAGACAAAAAAAACGAAGAAGGAAGCTCGCAACTCACCATTACAAAAATGACATTCTTTATTTACGTCGGAGTAAGCTGAAATGCCTCTTCGTGCGAGCGTTGGTGCCGTTTGTGCGTATTTGTGCCTGTGTTGGTGTGCAGGAGATGAGAAGAACCAAATGCAAGTAAAAATACAACTAAAGACGAAGGCCGCCAACGGCCGATCACGATCGAAATGCGACGTACGTGACGGCGTGATTTCTCGGTTCTCGGGAACGCGGTAAACAATCGCCTGAAAAAGATATGGGGATTTGGACGGGACGAACCGGAAATGCTGCAGTACCCCGACAGGAGCAGCCACCGGGGTTTCTGAAAACGGTTCACATTGAAGAACGCTTCGTACGTGGGAGTGCTTTCTTTTTCCAACTAGCGGTCGGTGGGTACTAACGTTCCAAAGGCAACTGGTTGCTTCGAAACCGAGATTTGAGCTTCGGACGTCACAGCAAAGCTTTGACACTCGCTGAAGAATGGCTCACGCGCGGATGGTTTGTTCTTCAAAAATAATTGTTCTTGCGATGTGCACCGCTCACTTGTCCTGTAGACAAACTCACTGTCCTACAAACTTTGGGTTACTCCTTGGAGTGTACAAAGATTGGAGGAGTTTTGATGCCAAATCAACACCACCATAGGCATCCAAGGTGAGAGCGTGGGGAAAAAAAAATGTTGTCGCTTCAGTCAGTTCTTTATGAAGATTTATTCAATGGAATATTGAGATTTATAGGAATTAAGGGGAGGAGGGGAGAAGGGGAGGACGCTCCCCTCCTCCCTCCCCTCGTCTACCCTCTCCTCCTTCTTCACCACCTTCTCCCCTTCTCCGGAGGAGGAGGAGGGGAGGGGAGAGTCAACAGCAAACGAGCAATTTTCCTTCCTCTATAAATGTCAAAAACTGTCCGCCAAAATGTACCATGGTATCTCTGGAGCTTCTTCACAACATTACTAAATATCAGGAAGTTGCATTTTCGATTCGTACCAATTGCCAATAAACCCCATTTCAAAAGTCCGCGCCAACGACTGTCCGCCATTGCTTGCTATCAAACTCTCAGCACTTATGGGACATTAACGCTGCGTCAGCGTGCCGCGAGGCTTTGGACCCAATCACGGACGAACGCCAATATCACTTGACGGACCTTTTGAAAGCGTTATTAGGCGCCCGCTCTGCACTAAGCACCAAAATGGCGGCTTCTACAACAAAATCAGAGAATGGAAAGCCGCTGCCCTTAGCGCAGATTTCTTTCTGGCTCTATTCGCTCCAATGTAGTGATGCTGCTGTAGAGCGCAAACCTTGCTTTTGGAGGGAAACCTCGGATCCAGTGCGTGGACAATTTCATTTCATATCATTAATTATTTCTTTCTGGACATAACGGCACCTCACAGTGAAGTGGGCACTGTACCAAAAACATAAAGTTAAGAAAAACAATAAAACAAAAAATAATAAAAATGAGTACTAAACGTCATTTAACAAAGTAGTAATTGCAATTCTAAAATCAGTGTTGATAGTAATAGAAACTATGACTGCGGGAACGCGATACTAATCAGTGAAGGTTTCCTGCACCTCCAATCAATGGAGGTGCTGCAATGGAGGATTCTAACATTTAGCTGATGACTGATGCGGGATGACAAGTCAGATGGTTCTGAAAAGAGTGCTTGCTCTAGTGTCGGGTTAGAGCGATACATCTTGTGAAACAAACATAGGCGAGATTTTCTTTTGACGAGATGAGAGGTTAGGCCTGATGATGCACCACTTGTTGGTTTGCTTTTCTAGTTTATATATGAGATTGTAAGTGGGTTCTGTGAGTCTGCTTGCTGGATACTTTTACTGTTAATGATGTGTCTTGACTAATTATTTTATTTTTATATTGCTGGATTCGCTGCGCTTACTTGGTTTGGAGGCACGCAGAGTGTGAGTTATGTACATCATATGTAAGTCTAAATAATTGTTGCTTCTTTGTTTTCTTTGTTACAGTAACAAAATGTTTATTCCATTATAAATTTTGGGCTCTGGCAAGAAATCCTACGACACCTTTCAAGGGAAAGTAGTAGTTTTTTCTAAATATATAAAGAAAATAAAAAAACACTGAGAGAACGCTAGATAAAAATCTAATACGGCCGGTCTAACCTCCATCTTTTTGTGTGTTGCCCGTTCACACCAAGCGCCTCAGCAATTGCGGTGGTAATACGTCTGCATAAATAAAGAATAAGTTGGAACTTTCTTGTCATAATGCACACATTTGTCAACCTGCGCGTCAGGGAATGTTTTTTTTTTTTTTTACAGTAAAGGACAAAAACAAATTAAATGTAATCTCTACTTTGGTGGAAATGGTTTCATTATCTCCAGTCTCTCCAGGGGTTTTTACTATTTTGTTTCAACTTCCATGATGTTACACACTCAGATACACCCCTGTCCCGTCCTCCTTCCGCGCGAAGCGTTCCTTTGACTGCTAATCGTTCGAACGTCTCCGCAAAAGACTGGCTCTCAAAATAGCGCCTCTAAAGTGCACCTCGGAGAGCCCCCTAGTTTTCGGAACAATGGCGCATTTTTGTCGGGCGTTAGCATGCTTCGCTAAAGCAACAGCAGCGGCCTTCTCCCCTTCATAGCGAATGGCAGGGGGCTAAAGAAGGAAGCAAAACACCACTAATCACCAGCCTTGAGTTTGGCGTTTCCTGGAGAAAAGGCGAGAAAAACATCGATGGAAAAGCGATAAAAGGCATGCAGATGAAGCATTATGCCTGCTCATTTTGAAGAGACGAGTTGAAGTTGTTGAGTGGTTGACAAGTTAACCTTATTTTTTAAATATTTTATGCAACGCACGCCGCGGGTGTTTTTGTACAAAATAAAGCTAGAAAACGCTAGGTGTAAAGACCTTCAAAAGGGTGTTTTCATGATTGTGTTTTTGACGTTTCTTTTTTGTTTTATTAAGGTGGTGCCATATGGGGGGAGGGGGGGCTCAACGCGACCACCGAAATTTCTGAGTTTATATCCAACAGTTTTTAAAAGCCCAAAAGGCATTGAATGATGGTGGACATTTTCCTCTAGATTTATAGTATAAACTTCATGACGGACGGCAATGAAGACGCCGGAGCTTTCTGTGGGAAACATCGGGCGTTATAATTCCTAGCGTTTTCCGCATCTTGCTACACGCGTCGCCGAGGCGAGCGCGTGCGTGGCCGAGTGGATGCAGTGCTTGGCTTTCGTGAGGAGGCCCCGGGTTCGATTCCTGGGAGCGGCGCGTCTTTTATTTATTCTTTAAATTTAGTGTTCTCGTAAGTTTGAGAACCTTGTCATCTGTTTGAGGTCAAAATGATCTACGCGCCGAATCTTCTACGCCGATTATTCCAGAAGCACACGGGTGTACAAAAGGGGCTCCACGTGGCGATCCGGGTCAACTTCGCCCAAGCGTTCGATCCTGCTGTTTCGCCCGTCATCGACGCCTGCGACGCTAGCCTTTGTTCATTTGGTTTTTGGCATAAGTTCGCCCCATTAAACGTTTAGTTTCTTCAGTTATCATTGCCTCATCAGTTGTCATTCGTGACAAAATACTACGTGGGTCAGAAAAATTACACCCATATTATTAAAAACAATCGCAACAATCACTTTTCTTTTCCGTGACAATGTAACTTCCGGAAGTGTAAAACCATGCTGTGGATTTTCTCTTGTAAAATATAGAAGGAAAACTAAAATCAATAAAATGTTGCTAATAAAAGCTAATTTTCATAGCAAACTGCGGTGTGTAATGGCAGGGAAAGCTGATTATATATTTTAAAAAATTAATTAATATGAGACAAGATCCGTTTGTCGCACATGGTTCACTATTTCGAAGCAATACAGATAATATAAAATACCACAGCTAACCTGGTCTTTTCTTTAGGATTATGCCAAATGATTTAACGAAAGTTGTGCGTTCTTACCGCACCTCCTTTTGCACTACACTCAACGTCAGGGTTTATGCGCGCCAAGGGTTGTGCGACCAAAATAGATCTTTCAATCGACATACCGCGCATGAATACGTGCCCTCTTTAACCATTTCTAACCGCTGTCGCCATTTTTGGACGTTATTGTACCGCACCACCAACGTCGCCAGCACCAATCTCCGAGCATATTTCGTGTCTTTTTGCGGTTTTTTGCTTTTTTATTAGTATAGGTGGTATGGGGCATATGAAGCAATGAAAACCAATGCGTAGCGCAAGTCCGTCTGCTTCTCACACAGGGCTTGCGGTGACCGCCAGAACGACGCGCGAACTCTGATTGGCTGACTGAAATAAATTAGTGGGTAGACCTCAAGGCAGCTTGCTTTGAGGTCTACCCACTATCCCTTCAATCAGAACCATTCAGACCTCGGCGCCGTTCTGATGTCACCGCAATCCCGCAAAAGAAGCAGACGGCTTTCTCTCCGCGTATAACAGCACAATGACCATGTGTTCTGACGGGCTGAGTTACGTTGGGCTGCATTCTATTTGTAGTTTGCAAACAGTCCCCATCCCGATAGCGCTCGTTACTTGAAAAAAAAAAAAACGTTTATTGGAACGAACCCATATCTCCAAAGCGCGATAACTCATGGAATGCACTATTTAATGTTTAATTGTTTTTATGTGGTTCAGCAGGAATTATATGGTGGTCTTGAAAGTAAAGTGTAGGTTAATTTATTTTCCCCGCTAAATTTAGTAGAAAAACATATATCTCGACACGTGACGACGATGAACCTATCGGATATAGCGGGATATTCAATGAACTGTCTTAGTCTCACACCAAAGTAATGGTATGACGTGACGTCACGACTAGCTTCCGTAATATGACGCGACCTGACGTAACGAGAAGTTACGTTACCGTGTCATGTTTTAATGTCACGTGCAGCCATAATTTAACGTGAAATCTTTGGAAGATATGCGAAACTCCTTGGTGGTCTGGGAGCACTGTGTGTCGCGGCCATCTTGGTAGCGTCCAGTTTTTTTTGTTTTTTTTAATTTCGGTTTCTTAGCATTTGCGGGTCAGAGACGCTCTGCCACTGATTGTGATTCAGCAACTACATTGTTTTCTGACTTCCGATCATTCAACGTGGAGAGAATACTAGGCCGTCATGAATTTTATCTCTGAGGACAATTTTAGTTCCCCTTTCGTCACAAACACGCAGGAAGTCCTATTGATTAGCGTCAGACTTCTTCACTCTAATACATGCGACTGAAGGTTAGCTTTTTTTGTTTTTTATAGCTGTTACTGGAGAACGTTTTAATTGGTGGAAAGCTCTGAGTTTATGAAAAGTAAACTTTGCCCTGGGCAATATTTTTCAAGCGTTCCAAATAGCTCAAAATTGTTTCAGATAGCATCGACCTCAAGCACAGTCAATGAATGACGCGCCAGTTAATTAAGATTTGTTCAACCCTGGCGGAATGACAGCACTGACCTTTCCAAACTTAGCCCCTGAGTTCCTTTTCACTAAAAAATTATTAACCTGCACTGCGACAAAAAAGAAGAAAAAACAACAAATTCGGGGACACCTGATCACTTTTAATGAGTTGTGAATGCGAAAGCATGAAGGTCGTTCTTCCTCCTCTTAGTTCGTCTGCGGCGTACTGGCGTGGACGGCCACGTTTCGCTACTGCCGCGGTAGCGGCCGACCAGCTCGAGCGCGCGCACTCGTGAGGTGGCCGCGGCGCGCTGAGCCTCGGCCGTGCAGCCTCTCCCGGAGTCTGCCCGAGCGGGCTCTGCTCGCTCTGCGGCCAGCCTTTCCCTCTTACCAGCGGCCGGGCCGCTGGCGACGCCCATCCAAGAGGGCTTCTCTGGTGGCGTTCCTCGGAACCACGCTCGCGCGGCAGCCAATGGGAGCCTCGTTCCTTGGAAACTATGACGCGCGCCAGCTAATGGGTGCCTATCCATCAAATCGCTGCTAGAGACGACAGGCTTCGCTCCATTGAGACAGGGGAGTTTAGGTGCCGTTTGGCGCGGCTTCAAAGGCTGATAACGCCGGTTCGCTCCATGGGACAGTTAACGCTTTCGCATTAAAAGGAAGAAAAAGGAGACCGTGAAATAGAGTTCGCATCGCCGGTGTCGTTGCCTCCACCCGACGTCTGCAGCGTAGCTCATTGACACCCCTGATTTTGACGTTTTGAGCCATTGCAGTGACCATAAGCAAGTAATGTAATCGAACGTGGCGCTCAACAAAAAAGACAGAAATATCTCGTATCTGCGAGATTTTGAGAAAAACTGACACGTCTTCCCTGCATGATGTGTTTTCTATTCTACATATCCGCGCTTTAAGTCTTCAATATTACTTTATCAACGAACTCTCCCGTTTAGTTCTAAAAGTGTTTTAAAGACCTCGTTTACCGACGCGAGATAAATTGTATAAAGTGCTCTACTAAGCCATGAGATTATTTTCTGTCTGTCCAAACTAATGTTTTTTTACATAAATGGCACTTAAATTAAGGACGCTGTGGCGTTTTCAGCTTTGTTGTTCACTGTTAACCATACGCATTTTCAATGATGGTTGCTGGCGTGGAATATTAAAAGTGAAACCTTTTTGTCCTGCTTCCCAGCATTGATCTCGTCCGCATTTATTGAGCCGATTTTGCATTATAATAAACAGAGGCCTCCTCTACAACATGTACCGGGTAATAAACAACAACTTAGCTTTAGAAACAAATCCGGTAGAACTTCGTGAAAAGGTTAGGGCCCAAGTTGTAAGTGGTATCGCGCTGTGCGATAACGTCGGCATGTTTTCATGTTGTCGCCGATTGTTTTTGTCAAAAGCTGCGTGTAAAGTAACAAATATAAATATTAAAAAATGTGAACCTTGTTTACGCTTGCGTTCACGTCACGCACGAATCGAAGGTATATCGCTGCTTTCACAGCATAATGGATCAGCGCTTTTGTATCGGATCTCTTGCACAAAGCGCGGTCGCTTGTTTACATGGATTCTCTGCCGGTTGAGTCACCGTTTTTTTCTCGACGCTACCAAGATAGCGGGCGTAGTTCTCGGCGCGCTGCTAGATGGCGTTCTACATTTCGCATTTCGGCTATTTTCATTTTATATTTTTGAAGAAAACGCACAAATAAATGGACACATAAATTGCTAAAATAAGTGGTTTCGCAAAACCAGAAAAGCATTTTGTATGCTTTAATATTGGTTCGCACTTTGAATAG